>PYUH01000329.1:0-65328 GCA_016808085.1 Suaeda aralocaspica | reverse complement strand
TTTTTTTTTTTTTTTTTTTTTTTTTTTTTTTTTTTTTCCTTCAAAACTTCCATGTGCCCAGGTCCTGTAACTGGTGATAGATTATGATTAGGATTTACCACCTTTTGTTTATCTTGTTTACCACTATATTATAAAATCCATAAAAAAAAACACATAGGCGGGGTGACTGGGTTGCTGTTCAATTTCCCCTAAATTAGCCCATTGGCTCCTTGACCATAAAATTAATTGCGAATTGAATCTTACACATAAATTAGAAGCTTTGGGGTAAAAATTTAGTTTGAAAACACTAGAATGAACAAATGTAATCATCTTTGTGTAGAATTGACTAAATGAGATTCAAATGAGTTAATGTCCAAAATTTAGTGTTTATTCAAACACTCACGCTGCACAAAACATATATTAGGACAAATTCTCTAAAGTGGGGTGGTGGGGAGGGGTTTATTTTAGCAAATCCAAAGTATGTAAGTATGTAACAAACAAAACAAATTCAAATTGTGGCGGAGTGTTAACGACAAGATTTACATCTTAGAAAATTAGGTTTTGTCATGGGTTCAACTGTAAAATTTGGAAAACTATGCGGTATAGCTTAGAAAACTCATAACATCAGGTGCATAACTAAATAACTTTCTACAAAAACAAAACACTGGTAAACATAAGGTGGTAGAAAAAAAAAATCATTATGTTTATTCTTATAATTTCTGTTTTAAATCTAATGAGTGTCCAAGTGATCTGTGGAACTTGTTGCAGGCTGGTCGATCATCATATATCTCAAGTGATATTCTAGCCTCTGTTCCGGACCCGGGGGCTATGGCTGCTGCCTCATGGTACAGAGCGGCAGCTTTAGCTGTGCAGAAGGCTCACCAGACTTCATAGCAGAGTCTTTGTGCTCTTTTTTTTTAATTGGCTTACGCAATTTATGCATTGGGTTGATTGACCTTCTGTTCCGGACGCTGCTGTTATGTTTAATACTTGTGTTTTTGAGCAGCAGCATTCTGCAAAAGAATGTTAAAGTTGCGATGTTATTTCGATCTATCTCCACATTTTTTCTGTGCCCCTGTTTTTGAGCAGCAGCATTCTGAACAAGAAGGTTAAAATCGCGATGTTAGTTCCATCTATCTCCACTTTTTTTCTTGGCTGCGGAGTTAATGATGTGGAAATTGTTCATACAATGATCCAAGTTGACGTTGGGTCATATGCTTACCCTTTTGCTACGTATTTCAGTTGCAACATTTTAGGGGAGACAAAGGCGGGAGTTTTTGTTTTTGTGGGACTTCAGTGAATGGAACATTGTAATGCTTGTTTGAGAAAAGCCTTCCCTCCTAATGCACAAATATTATTTTGTTCTTTACTAAGGCTGTTATTTACTAAGGCTATGTTCTCCTCATCTTATTTTTATTTATTTTAAGCAAAATAAGTTCACTTTAGCAAAAATAAGTTCAGATCAACAAAAATAAGTTCACATCAGCAAAAATAAGTTCAGTTCAGAAAAAATAAATTCAGATCAGCAAAAATAAGTTCAGATAAGCAAAATAAGTCTACTTAATTTTCACGATACTTAGACTCCATTGGATTGATGAGAAAATGTTATTTACTTCTAATTCTCCATTTAGTTGATGAGAAAACGTTATTTACTTATGAGTGTCCATGTTTTTCTTTTGAAGGTAACGTTATTTAAGAAGATTTTGCCAATTTATCCACAAACTCCAAAGTCAAAACCCTTGTGATGCATAGGGTAGTAAATATTGAGAATGAGGGGTAGCTAAAGTGGTTAAAGTTTTCCTTTCGGTTTAGGAGATCTTGGAATTAATTTTCACACTGCCCTTGTGATTCTCTAACACAAAAAAAAAAAAAAAAGGTAAATATTTAGTTTGACTTTTGTTCCAAACTACCTTACTTTTTCAGTTTTTGCGAAAAATTACCGTAGTTTTCATTTTTTATCCAAAAATACCCCAACATATACTACCTTTATACTCTTTAATTTTTCAAAATGGTTGTTTTTAATTACTTATTAAATTTCCTGTTTCTGTATGTGGGCTTCCCATAAATTATATTAATTCTACCTTTAATTTTTTTTTTCTTACCTATTATCTTCTTATTTTACCTTTATTTTGTCATTTACTTAATAAACTACACTACTTTTTATGGTCTCTCTAAAACACATGCATTTCATACAGTTTTTAGTGGAATACTATTGTAGCAAGTATATTGCTATGATAGCAGTACTAATTTTGTTTACTAATACCTTGTTCTCATTTCTGACTTTGACATTTAGTTTGTGGGCAAGAAAAATCGCGTGAGAGGCATGTGTGTTCATTAAAACTTATTACTCAACCTTTTCTCTTTATTCTTTCGCTTACTTCACCTTCTCTTTCCTCGTAACTCTTACGGAATTGAATTGCAAAACTCGATTCTCCCTTAATTGATTCTTAAGATAAGAGGAAAATAAAGTTTAACGAGCTCATGTGTGTCTCACGTTAATATTTTTTGCCTAAAAACTAAAGGTAACATTGGGAATGAGAACAAGGTATGAGATAACAAAAAAATGGTACAACGTAAGATATTTTTTGCATTAAAAAAAGGGGAGAAAGTAAGGTATAATTTTAGCGGGGGGGGGGGGGGACCTAGCTTGGGCGGAGCTAGATTGGATTCTAATCCAAAATTGTAATATCGATATTTAAACTTGAAATAGGATATTGTTCGAATGCGAAGCTTGTATATATATGTAGGGCTTTGTTATTTCAACTGAAACAGCTGAATTGAACTGAAATTTTTATTAAGGATTAATGAATAGCAAAATAAAAGAAGAGCTGAACTGAGCTGAATTGAATTGAATTGAATTGAATGGAACTATGAACTGAAATGAACGGATTTTCAATATCAAAATTTTCAGGCCCAGAGTATTCGAAAATATCAGATCAAATATTCAAAATATCTGAAAAAATAAAAAAATTATTTTTTAATAGAAATAATTTTCAAATATTTTTTTATATAATTCAATATCTTAGCCAAAGTATATCGAATACACAAATTTGAATATACGAAATTATTCTGGACATTCGATATTCGACCATTTTTCGTATATTCAAAACCCTTAAATTGCAAAAATCTCATCATCCATGATTTTCTTAACAATATCCTAACTAAACTTAAAAAATAAAACTTAGCAAATAAACTTGATCATACACACAAACACTAAAATTAATATCCTAACTATTTTTTTTTAAAAGTCAAATAAAAATCTAATTTCCAACCTGCGGTTTGAATAAAGCTCCACTTTCATATTTTATTGGATTTTTCCCCATATTTTTCCTTGAAAGTACATTGGATAAATTTTCCAACACCTAGTACACGTATTTTAACTCAAAGGCAGTTTGTAGAGAAATTGTGAAGTAAAATAAACTACAAAATTGAAGAATTGGATTTTTTTTACAGAAAACGACCAAGATTGATCTTTTAATCAACAAACCATCAAGAAAGTAACTCTTATGTCTTCTAAATTTTTTATTGGAAAATAGCTCTAATCCTCTTAATAATGCGGGCCTTTTGGATTGACGCAACTCAATCTCATCATGATCAAAAGGCAACCACACCAAACTAAAAGAAAGTATTAAATTGATGCCTCTATTCACATCAAACACGCCACACTTTCTGTATCTTTTGCGTTTTTTTTTTTTTTTTTTTTTTTAATTTTTGACTTCAATATTCTAGAAACATTCCAATAATGAATCTTTTACTAACAAAAATAATTGAAGGACGTAGTTTCCTTGACCTTTAGGTAGGATTTGATGGATAATGACATTACTAATAATTAGCCTAATAAGAGGAAAACCTTATCAACTGCATTGGGAGAAAATTCATATGCAAAACTAACTTATTTTTAAATTTCATCTTGGTTTCCATGGTTTCTATAGTGTCTAATAGGACAACAAATTACTTGTGTGTCACCATACACACAGATGACGTGCCCTTTGAAGTTCCCAAAAGCCTTAGATCTCCTCCATAAGCCATTATTTCACCAATAGCTGCAATACATTTTAGGATAGTGTGAATCTAGATCAATATATATCTAGATTTACCTTCCTTAACCGCTAAACGTTGCAGTTTATTCCTAATATTCTGGCTAAGATATCTCTTGGATTATATCTTCAAAAAATTCAAAATTTTCGCGTTTTAATAACCCTCTCTAGAATAATCTTGTGTAGGCCGGTTTGTGTAGAAAAACTTCTGAGTGTAGGTCAGGAACAACTTTCCCCCAACCAGGAATCAACTTCTAGTTTTTCAGTCTTTCTCTAAACCTTTGAATTCTTCTTCAAATCTTCAAATTATTATTGCTTCTGGAATATTTGATCTTGATCCTTAGACTCATAAGTGCATCTTCATCACGAAACAACTTTGCACGAAACAATTTGTCAACAGCGTTCCTGCATTCTAAGACAATTTTCTTTCTTTCCTGCATTTTATTTTTTTTCATATTTTGCCAATTTTTTTATAATAAAAGCGCCAATGACTCTTTAATGCTCGGAAATCATTTTCCACAAGAAACAAGCTAAAACATACCCACGAAAGGAAAATCTTGGAACCCAAGTCATGGGCCGAAGGGGATCCACTCCTCCTCAAAGCCCACAAGGAAGAAGGGAAGGAGGAAACTTCTTCCATCTTTCATCTCTTCATGTTATGAAGCAAGCCTTAAGGAATAAGGAAATGAGCATGTGTGAGGCTGTACAACCTTCTAAGCCTAGTACATCAGGAATATCAACGGAATTTCTGAGAAAGTGCATTTCGTACTATGTGCATGAACGCATAGTGTGTGCCCCAGTGCACAGTACAAGTTCCGTTTCCCAAAATTTTCCTTATATATACGCCCGCCATTTCCCTCATATAAGGCATCTTGGCATCTTGACGTCTTAGCAAACGTGGAATTTCGTAACTTTTGGCATTTGAAAAGTGACATGAGTGATTTAGAGAGAATTTAGCATGGATCATCATTCTCCCACAAAACCTATCATTTTTCTTTTAATATTCATCATTTTTCTTTTAATCTTCATCTCATTCACCTTCATAAATACAAAAACACAAAATATTTTTTTTCCTCTTTATTTTCCACTTTTACATTATTTTCTAACCATTTTGGTTATTAGTTTTATTATTATCACCATACTCGCCATCATCACCATCGCTATAATCTTCATTACATTCATACTATTTTCGAGTCATAGTCGGGTTTTGGATTCTTGAAGGCTCTCTTTTTAGATCGTTATGACACTAGAAAGCAAGGTTTCTAATATGAGGCCACACTAAATGTTCATCCTCAAGTTTATTATCATCTCATTCATCGTCGTCTTCATCAAGTTTTCTCTTATTATTTTCTATTATGATTACTATTATTGTCTGCTCCATCAAAGTTAGCTCTCTAAACTCCCTCATCACCTTCATTTTATTTTGATCCATGAAATATTGATTAAATATTGGCTTGAAATGTAATGAAACAAGTGAAAATAAAAAGAATCATGTTTAGGCCTTTAACCCTTTTATGAGCATCATTACATGATAATGTAGTTTGTTTCAAAGTTTACTTGTTTGAACATGATTACATGTGTTTAAAAGCTTCATAAGCATGATTAAATGAAATATAAAATATTTTTTTTTTGCAAATGGCATGATGACATGAGCATTACGTGCTTTTAAGATTTTCTAACATGTTTTATCGCTTTCCATATTTACATGATTGCATTTATATGCAAGCCATGATGACTAGTTTTCACGTAGATATATGATAATAATAATAATAAAGGACCGGGTTTCTGAAGTCACATAAACTCACATGAGTCATAAAGAATCGAATCTTGAATACATTAAACAGAACATAAATCAAGTGATCACCAAATCTAGCTAATACGTGTGCATTAAGCAAACTCGCCTAGTAAGTACTTGAGTGGTGCGCCCCTTTAGGTTAATTCTATTGCGATGCTACTTGATATCATATGATGATGTTACAAAAGAGATCTAGTATAGGACCACATGATGTGGCGGAGTCTCGTACTCTGAAACTCATCCTCAAACTCATGAAATTAAACTAGTGCACGACCTAACCATTGGGAAACCGTCACACCTCACCTTGGCCAATGAGCACGCAATCATTTGTTTCTGTAATACTCTAAGGAGTGCGGTGTTAGCTTCTATTGGAGATTCATTCCAAGCCAAGCGTACTCACCTTACGTGATGACCCTTCCCATGAACTAAAGAACAAGGCATTCAACTCATGGATTAACGCTGATCCACGGGGTGTCCGCAGTTTTGGCGACTTCACTAGGGAATACCTTTATGGATTTCCCCCCGGATAAGAGGATGAAACATGAAAAATCTAGTAATTCTCATCATATAATATCAAGTATTTTGTTAGGCATATTGCATGCGTTGTTAGGTACCCGCAAGGGGGCTTCACTTAGGACACGTCTCTGTGAGCATGCTTCACGCTAGAGACTAACCACGGGGGGTGTCCATGCCAGTGAGAGTGGGGCACCCTCCCCTCTAGATCAGAAGTCATTTGGTATGAACATCTATCCCAGCCAATGGTGCGTGGATCTCACAGATGGACGACTCATCACACTGCAATCATCACTAAGTTGTGACGTGACTAGGTCTAACCGTCTTGAGCCATATGGTACCCTCTAACCATCAAAAAGCCAATCTTTAGCAGAATGTAGAACATATGCCTATATGATAACGACTCATACGAGGGTGTATTATGTTACTATGTGCCTAAGGACTCGGTAAGATTTATGTGTATGCATGAGCCACAACGCGTGTATTCCTTACATGTGGTTTAAACTAGCATTGTTGTGCTGGTATGCTTGTACTACAATGCATGCATTCCTTACATGTGATTGAATTAGCCTTACTGTGCTGAACCTTTGAACCTTAGAGTCCATGTAAGGAGTGACTCTTTTGGAGTATGCTCTCATGTTTCATATAGATCCTCTAGGTTGCAATTACATCATACTTGCAAAAGTACTTTTATTAGCTTCTTAAAATAAAGAAAAAAAAAAAAAAAAACACTGAAAGAAGTCAAAGAAAAGCAAAATATAGAAAAAACAAAAAAGAAGAAAAAGTGAAACAATCAAAAGAATGTGATAGAGTACATTGCATCCATGTATTCGTTTAGGTTGAAAGAGTAACCATGAATTAGGAACATGCATTGTATAGAACTCACAAGTAAGCGAGTCAAACACTGAAACACATTCCCCTTCATTTTCTCACTTTGAGTCACCACTTCCTTTAGAGTACACATTGTCTTCATCATGAGTACAGTCGTCGCCGCCGCATCCTTAGATGAGTTGATTGAGTCCTTCATACCAATACCTACTAATGTGAATATAAGGTTGCCATTCACATCAGGATTATTGGTGGTTTTGCCTATGGGTTTTTTCCCACTGCATTTGCTAGGGTTTTTTCTCATTTTAGGCACTTTTTCATTTTTTGTTTCATTTTTGAATCTTCATTTCTTTTTAATTATCATTTTTATCCAAAAATGCATGGAGGTTCATTTCTTGAAGGTTTCTTGATTTAAAGATTTGATCCTAAAAGGTTTCTTGACGATTGAAGATAATTCTTGAAAATTGTGCAAAAACAAGCACAACAATGGGCGAGTATTTTGACGATTTTGTGTAGATTTGGGCTTCCAATCTAGCTTCTTGTTTGGTTTATGCATGCCTAAATATATATGTTCTTGACTTAGTACATATTTAATCTTAGTTTTGTACATATTTGACTTGGTTTTTTATTTGACTCGTTTGATTGCTTAACTTTGACTTTTTTGAATTTTGACTTTCGATATTGACTTTGATATTGAATTTGACTCGACTCAAGGGAGCGTACCGACTTTCCCCCCTAAAAAACATAAAATGAAAAATAGAAGAAATAGTAATTAAAAGGACTGGGACTTGAAACAAGTAGTTGGGCTCAGAAATTGAGGAAGATATGCACAAATATCGAGGCAAAGTATGTAAGTTCAAAAAGGAAACAGAAACAGGCGAACTGCGCCATGGCGCCAGGCGAACGCTAGGGCGCCCATTTTGTGCCTAGACACTCGTCTACTTCTTACGGCTATATATACCCCTCGTCCCTTAGGCTTATTCGTCTTCATTCGAACCAAAAGTGACAATTTTGAGAGGTTTTTGTTCGAAAAATTCAATATCTTAGTGTAGTTTTGTAATCATGGCTAGGAGTTTTGAAGTTGCTTGTGACAAATGGCTCTCGTCGCTTAACCCAGAGGAGAAAGGCTTGCTCAAGGACTATGTGCTTTCCTGTCTAATCACCTTAAGGTATGCTCAACTCGATATTAATCTCATATATGCTGCTGTTCGATTTCGGAACACAAACACACATAGCTTCATATTTTGTGACAGAGAGGTGACCCCTTTGCCTAAGGAATTAGGCGTCATAGCGGGATTGTCTTGTGATGGTTTGCCTTGTCTTCCCACTACCAAAGATTACTTTTGTCCTATTTTTGAGCGGTATCTGAATCTCGATGCATATGTGATGGAAAAGATAGTATATGTTAGGAAAATTGATTTAGTTGCCTTGATTGATTATTTCAGGACTGCCGAAATAGCTCATAAGAGATATAAGTGGCAAGCTTTGTTGATTTGCATATTTGCAAGATTTCTTTTTGTGAATGATGAACCCTCGATTGGTTATGCTACTTTGATCACCATTGTTAAGCAATTCGAACATGGAAGGACTCCTATGCCACTATGCACAGTGGAGTTATTTCTGACTCTTACTTCTCCAGGTAAACAATTGAATGTTATGCTATAAATGTTGTGAATAATTGGATCTTGAATTTGTTAGCAATGAATAGGTCATTTAGTTCTAAGGGTCACATGTGAGATGTAAGGATTATTATTTTGATGAGTAAATTATTCTAAATATATTATAGGTCATGATACATTCAAAATATTTTACATTCCTAACATTTCTTGTGCAGGTGTGGCTTATGGATCGTCTGAATTTGATGGAGCCTCCGTTGAACATCCCCACCTATACTCTTAGGAACTTGTATGGGAGACGCCGGTGCTATCATCACTCTACCATGCATGAATGGTTGTTGACCCTTGCTGATAAGAAGATGGATGTTCGCTGGACTGTTTCGTGGTGGAGGATCAAAACCATGGTCTATACAGATGAGACTCCTTATATCTGTGTGGCTGGCTTGACTGCTTTGACCTTCTACTGCCCTTCTAGAGCAATGAGGCAATTTGGCATCCAACAAGTAATCCCGGATCATGATACCGTGAGGCCTGAAGAAAAGTCTGTGCTACTTGGTATTGCCAAAAATTGGGAAAACAATTGGGTGAAGAGGAGGAAGATTTCTGTGACTTCACTATAAAAATGGTATGAGAAGGTATCGAAGCATTACTTAATTTGGATGAATGCAGAGTCTATTTCTATTTGTGTAGAGGCTCGTAAAACCGAAAGGAGAGATCATGGTTACGCTAAGGATAGAGTTCAGGTGAAACCCAAGGTTACTTCTATTAAATATAGCCTAGGTCCTAAAAAGGTACCTGTACAGCAAAGTGTAACACCCTGGATTTTCCTAACTTCCTACTTCTCATTTTTTTCGGAAAACATAGTAAATTAATAAGAATTATATTTAATAAAACTACTAAATATGGAAAAACCAAAGTATTACCGCCACAGTGATAACGGCTAAGGCATTTATCAAAGTACTACATCGGAGGTCTTAAAGCCAAAACAATTTAAAACTAAACTTTAAACCACTTAAATTAAAACTCAACTTTAAACTTATTACACTTCGGAACCAAAATAATGGCCCTCAAAAACCAATCCAAAACTAATATTAAAAGTCTTTCGAAATCCAAGCATCCAAAATAAATGCTAGTCTTTATAAGCAAGTAAAATAAAGCAAAGCTACAAAACACATCAAGCGCTCTCAATCCATCCCATCATGAAATGACTTATTCCCACTTGTACCTGCAGCTTCTCTTTTACTAGACAACTACTCACCACAAGTGGGTCATCGTAGGGCCAAGTCCAAGACAAAGCCATGCACACAAAACAAACAGTCAGCAAAGTTGAGTACATAACTACTAAAGACTATGCAACAACAATAAGAAATAACACATGCACTCAACTTACCTTTGACAACCTTTTTCCTGTACATGGACTCAATTAAATGAATAACTATATTTATAATCATGGATCCTGCATCAAACGGGTTTCCTCCTTAAAAATCATCGTCCTATTGGGCACCAACTCCAAGAAGGTATTACTATGTCACATAAAGTGACGGATATCCAGCGCATTAAAAATAGAAAAGAATACAACGTCATGTACCCCATTTAGAATTCATAGATCACTGTTCCATACGAATCCCCCCATTGTTCATACACAAGGTATATACGTTCTAAGAGTTTTGATGCAAGTCCTCTTACACTTTACGTGATTTAACAGGTTTAACAATGTTATCACTCTCATGCAACATCACATAACAACATGCATCCAATCAAGTAAGCCAATTTAATTATCTTCAATTTAAGGTGAATCCAAATTAAACTTATGTTTGTCCTTTAATTAAACTGAACCTCCTGTACCACACGTTAATTGTGAGTGGCTAATAACTTGCTTTCTTCTTGACCACACATTAAACTGTGAGTGGTAACATGTCTACAGAAAATTGCTCATAACTTCTTATAATCATGTGAATAAAAATTCACAACTATCTTTCTTGCTGTTTAAGTAACTAACCAACTTAAAAAAGAAAATAACTTTCTTCCTTAATCAATAAACTATTGGCCAAATTAAACTGATCATAACATTCCAATTCAAGCTTATAAAAATTTTACTTTCTATTTAACATGGAATGTCATCAAATTTTATAACATGCTAAATAAACTTGCCATGCATATAAGTTCATGATCCAAAACAAGCATACGAGATTTCATGTAATCAAGAATTGTTCAAGCATGCATTCTAACTCTTATGTTTGTCTTTAATACTTATGTACCTTGTATAATAACTATGCTCCGCCACAACTTCTAGAAGTGGACTAGTTCAAAGTCTCCTACACAAGGAAAAACCGAACTAAATTAAAACCTTGTTGACTAAATTCTACAACAACTATAACTAACTTCTAAATTTGGAAACTTTGTCCAAAACTTCTTATATGGTCTCTATTCAATTCCATACTTCACTTTTCTTTTTCTATTGCAATACTACTTAGTTTTCTGGACTTATTTATGCTTTATAAAACCTTAATAAAATTTTTATGACACTTTAGAAAAGTGGACAACAATATAAATTTATCAAAACTCCTTGAAAACTTCCGAAAGCAATACAAATCAATCAAACAATGTATTACTTAGATTATATGATCAATATACGCTAATTACATACTTCAAAAGCCTAATAAATTAATTTGTAAAATTTTGACAGCATGTTAAACATGCTTAATATCACTTTTAAATTTCATAAAACATACTAAAATTTATATAAATCAATATTGAATTGATGTATGATCATACTAGTACAATTTGGACACTTTAAACTTAATTTAACTTATTTTAATTAAAATTTCATATTAATTGGTAAACTTTAAAGTCATGAAAAAATTATGAAAACATCATAATTTCATGCCAAAACCATTTCTATAATCTACTAACATACTTATGAAATCATTTTAGGCTTTAGAACAATTTTTCATATGCCAAAACATGTTCATAAAATTTATTCACCTCAAATTCATTATTATTAAATTCGGACAACCTTATAAAATAAGTTTAAAACCCTTAAAAATCAATCTAGATTGAAACCGTTTTTTTCTCCCTTTTTCTCTCTAGATTTTTGGAATCGTAATGACTAGTATGATCATGAAGATTTGAAATTTTAGGTTTTATAGGGTATTTATAGGCCCCAAAGTAGGATTTTGGCGAGGTCCATAAATACTCCTAAATAAATTCGGAAATCTTTGAAATCTATATTTAGAAGCTTTTAAAATATTTTTAACCATAAAAATATTATTTAAGAACACAAATAACTACTTTCAACCAAAACTTGCTATTTATTTTATTTTTATTAATTTCTTTTTATTTAATATTCCTATTGAACATAATTTTTAATAAAAATATTAAAATTATATGAATAAAATACAAAAATTATACGCACAACATTCAAAACTACTTTGATTAAATACATAAAAAAGTGGGCTATTACAGTCTACCCCCCTTAAAAGAAGTTTTATCCCGAAACTTTGTGTAGGTTAGTGTATGGAATTTGAATAGAGACTATTTTTACTTCATACTTTGTTACTGAAACAATATGTTGTTGTAGACTTTAGAACTTACTTGAAAACTTTTATTAGACAAACATAAAACTTCTTACTTAAAAGTCATAGAAACTCATGAAAAACTTTGCAAAATTGAGGGTCAAACGCGCGTAAAACAGGTCGCTTTCTACCCCCCTTAAGAATCGAGTTACGTTCCCTTAAGTCTACTACTAACCTAAAAGAGCTCTGGGTATTTTTCTCTCATCAAATCTTCAGCTTCCCAAGTAGATTCTTTGGTTTCTTGGTTAGACCACAACAATTCATTATTTTGACATTCTTTCTACGAGTATCTCTGACCTTACTATCTAGGATTTTAATTGGTCTCTCTTCATAGGTCAAACTTTCGTCTAACTATATTACTTTAGGTTGTAACACATGTGACTCGTCTGGCACATATTTCCTTAGTTGAGACACATGGAAAACATTATGAACTTTGCTCAACTCCATTGGTAGTGCTAGCTTATAAGCTACCTTTCCAACCCTTTGCAAGATCTCGTAGGGTCCTATGTACTTTGGGCTCAACTTTCCTTTCTTTCCAAAACTCATCACTCCTTTCATTGGTGATACCTTAAGTAACACCTTGTCGCCAACTTCAAACACAACTTCTTGGCGTTTTTGATCCGCATAGGACTTTTGTCTATCTTGTGCTGCTTGAATCTTTACTTGTATTACTCCTAATTTTCTCGGTGGTCTCCTCTATTAGCTGAGGTCCTAGAATCACTGTTTCACTTATGTCGTTCCAACACAAAGGTCTCCTACACTTCCTTCCATACAAAGCTTCAAAGGGTGCCATGCCAATACTTGCATGGTAACTATTGTTGTATGAAAACTCAATGAGGTTCAAGTGATCCTCCCAATTCCCTTGAAAGTCCATTCCGCAAGCCCTTAGCATGTCTTCTAAGGTTAGTATGGTTCTCTCTATTTGTCCATCAGTTGTTGGATGGAAAGCTGTACTCATCTTCAAGGTCGTGCCAAAATTCTCCTGAACACTTTTCCAGTATTTCGAAAGAAACCTAGAATCCCTATCTGACACGATATCCTTTGGAACTCCATGTAGCCTCACAACATGTATGTAAGCCTTTACAAGTTGTTCCATCTTCCAAGTCTCTTTCATGGGTGTAAACACTGATGACTTAGTGAGTCTATTTACCACTACCCATATGGTATCATTCTGATTCTTAGACTTTGGCAAGCAAGTCACAAAGTCCATTAAAATGCAATCCCATTTCCATCCTGGTATCAAGTGGTTGGACTTCTCTTTGTGGTCTCTTATGCTCAAATTTAACTTTTTGACAAGTAAGGCATTTACTCACAAATTCAGCCACTTCTCTCATCATCCTAGGCCACCAATACATCTTCTTTAGATCCTTGTAAAGTTTATCACCTCTAGGATGCACTGAATACGGGGTATTATAACATTCCTCCATAATTCTTCGCTTCAAATCCTCACATTTCTGTGGTACACACCACCTTCCCTTATACATTAAGCTTCATTCCATCCTCATGAATCTTAAAATCCATAGGCTTTCCCGTTTTTAGCTTTTCCTTAATTCTGTCCAGTTTCACATCTCCTTCTTGGTTCTTCCTAATTTCCTCAAGTGTTGTTGGTTGGATACTAAGATTACAAAGAATTCCTTCCAACTCTCCCTCCACTATTTCCAAACTCAATCTCTCTATGTCCTTACATAGTTCATTCCATGTTTTGTTTTACGACTTAGAGCATCGGCTACCACATTGGCTTTCCCTTCATGGTATTGGATATCTAGGTCGCAATCCTTGATCAACTCATGCCATCTCCTTTGTCTCATATTTAAATCCTTTTGAGTGAAAATGTACGTTAAACTTTTGGGGTCTGTGTATATCCTACATTTCACCCCATACAAATAATGTCTCCATATTTTCAAAGCAAACACTATTGCCGCTAACTCTAGATCATGAGTAGGTTAGTTAACCTCATATGGTTTCAATTGTCTTGAAGCTTAAGCTATCACCTTTCTAATTTGCATTAATACACACCCCAAACCATTTTTAGAAGCATCACTATACACATCATAAGAGTCACTTCCATCTGGCAAGGTCAGCACTAGAGCTGTAGTCAAACGCTCTTTCAAGGTCTGAAATGCCTCTTCACACTTATTACTCCACACAAAGTTACAGTCTTTCTTCATTAACGATGTCATGGGTTTAGCAATCCTTGAAAAGTCCTTCACAAACCTCCTATAGTAACCTGCTAACCCTAAGAAACTCCGTACATCTGTTACATTCTTCGGTGTACGCTACTCCTTAACTGCTTCAATTTTGGCTGGATCTACTTCCACTACCTCTTTAGACACAATATTCCCCAAGAATGCTACTTTCTCCAACCAGAATTCACATTTCGAGAACTTAGCATATAACTCATTTTCCCTTGATGTCATTAAGATTGTCCTCAAATGCCCCACATGTTCTTCCTTACTCTTAGAATACACCAATATGTCATCAATGAAAACGACCACAAAGTTATCCAAAAAACATTGGAAGATTCTAATCATTAAATCCTTAAAAAATGCTGGCGCATTGGTCAACCGAAAAGGCATAACATTGAATTCATAGTGTCCATACCTAGTGCGAAAAGCAGTTTTCGGTATGTCCTCATTAGCAATTCTCAATTGATGGTATCCTGACCTCAAGTCAATTTTCGAAAACACCGTAACTCCTTTCAATTGATCAAACAAGTCATCAATTCTTGGTAATGGATACTTATTTTTGATTGTCACCTTATTCAGTTCCCTATAGTCAATACATAGCCTTTAACTCCCATCTTTCTTCTTTACAAGCAATACTGGTGCTCCCCAAGGTGAAGTACTAGGCCTAATGTACCCCTGTTCCAACAGATCCTGCAACTGCTCCTTCAATTCACTCATTTTTGTAGGTGCCATTTTATAGGGTGATTTGGAAATAAGTGCTTTTCCTGGGACTAAGTCTATGGTAAAGTCAATTTCCCGCTTAGGTTGCATCCCGGAATCTCCTCCGGAAACACATCAAGAAAGTCCCTCACTACTTCAATATCCCCAGGTTTAGCAGTCTCAACCTGATCCACATCTCTCACACTACAAAGGTAAATTGGAAAACCTCTCTTGACAAACCTAGCAAACCTCATTATTAACACTATTTAGTTGTGTTTCGGTCTTCCTGCCCTCCAATAGCTCACCTTTTTACCCTTATTCATCAACGAGATCTTCCGCGGTTCACATTGAATCTCAGCCTTATGTTTAATCAACCAATCCATCCCTAGGATCACTTCTAAGTCACCTAAATCAAACTCGATTAGGTTAGCCTTAAACTCCACTCCCTCAATTTCAATAGGAACATCTTGATATCTCCTTGAACATTGCACTTCTTGTCCTGAAGGTAACACTTTTGACATATCTACTGCATCTACTTTTCGCAACACAGGTTTTAACTTTTCTAGGAGTTTAGCGGAAACAAAAGAGTATGTTGCACCAGAATCAAACAAAATTTTAATAGGTAAAGAGTGAATAGAAAAAGTACCAGTGATCACATCTTTATTAGCATCCACCTCACTTCGAGCCATCACATTCAACTTTCCAGTGTTTGAGGTCTTAGTCTGTCCTCCTCCATTTCCACTCGGATTGAGATGTCACCTTTCCTCCCATATTTCCATGAAAACCCTTTTGTTGTTCCCCAGCTGAATTCCCCCTAGTTTGAGAATTCTGTCCCTCCTTCCCTTTGTTCTTAAAGAAGCACTCATACTCACGGTGTCCAAGTTTGTTACACAACCTACAAGTCACAGGGTTCCCTGCACAGTCCTTCCCTGTGTGGTTGTTGGGACACTTCTTGCAAAAGTACAGTCGCCCTCCTTGACTAGCCACTTGATTCCTATTCCCATTTCCAGAATTAGGCTTCCCAAAGTTTCCCCTATTACCCTGGAAGTTGTTAATTAAACGGGGTCTCTTATATACACCATGATTCCCTTGTTAGTTTAAGTTTCCTCCACCATCCTTCCTTTTCTCCATCGTCTCGCTTTCCTTCTGTACCTCCTTCTTATTTTGGTCTATGGCATACAAGTGTGCAGCTCTACCATATAAATCATCTAAGGATTCAAAGATCTGTCCAGCTAGTTGTGATTGTAAATCTAAGGGTAACCCTCTCTCAAAACAACTAGCTTTCAACCTCTAAGTTGCTACAGCCTCAAGAGCAAACCTAGACAATTTTATAAACTTAGAGTAGTACTCAATCACAGACATACTCCCCATCTTAAGTTCTAGGAACTCCTCAGCCTTCTATTTCTGAAGAAACACAGGGTAGAACTTTTTACGAATCTGCTCCTGAAACATTTCCCAATTAAATCCCGGTAAGGCCCTTATTACAGCCTCATTTTCTGACCACCATAAATCAGCTTCTCCCCTAAGATAGTAAACAACATGGTTCACCTTAAGCTCCTCTGGACACTCAACTGCCCCAAACAATTTATTAAACTCCCTCAACCATCCCTCTAGAATAGTTTGATTGTGCTCTCCTTGGTAAGTGGGTGGCTTGCTTTGAGAAATTTTCTTGAAGAGTTCCCCAGCAGGGTCACTACCACTTCCATTTCCTCTGGCAGCTAACTGTTCAGCTACAATAGGTAATTGGCTTACTACTTCATTCATCTGATTTTTGTTACGTTCAGCTATTCTATTTCTCCTGTAGAGGAAAATACCTTTGTATTAAATTAAGTCTAATAGTAAGTTAGGACAACATAGCTTTAAATCATAAAACACTTTCTCATTTCATCTCATAAAAGAAGTTTCATTCTTTTAGAATGAATGATTCACTTTGTCTTGACGGTTTACACAACCATTAAAATAAGAATAAAGGACATAAGAAATAAAAATAATTCCCTTGGTTCTATTCTACCTGAGGCTTTAATTTATAAAATAATTTTATTACTCAACTTTTCTCATTACTTCTTATGGCTCACTACCACTTATTCAAACTAAGGCAAACAATAACTTAAACTGTTCAGTTAGACATTAAAAACATTAGACATCAATAGTTAACTATATCTAAACAAAAGTCTCTACATATTAATATTATCCTTCTTGTCTCTTGACATAACATATTTCTTTGGTACGAATTCTGGGTCATCCTTAGTGTCATCCCCCATTTCTTCATCTGTTTCTTCTCCTTCTCCTTCCATGTCTTCATCATTTGCATTCATTTGTTGATACTCCTGTTCCTTCCTAGCAATATACCCCTCCAAGAACCTCCAATCACAACCCCATTGGCCAACAACATCCTTATACTTAGAATAGTTTGGAATGCCTCCAAGAAAATGAAAATCACTAAACTTCGCCTTAATTTCGAAGTAGGGTGAACAGTTGGGTAAACACCTCACAATCAAAGCTGCTATTTAGTCAGGCTGATCCCATTGTGGTAACTTCAACACCGTACTCATGTACCAACAGTAGAACCGTATCTTCCAAACGTATTGAGGTGGACTTTCATAGTCTTTCTTCTCCAATGTCCCTATTTGAGTATACTTACTAGGCATACTATATGTCATCCTGCACAAAACTTAAAACTAATGGTCCATCCATCCCAAAACAAAACAACAAAAACAAACTAATGGTTCTGCAAAATGAGGTCTTGTGGCTAATATACAATTTTCTTTACACCCAACTATTCACATAAGCATCACCTTAAACATGAACTTTAATGCATGAAAGAACGAAAACAAAGTCTATGCTACATGCCCAAACTTCCTACCCAAGCTCACCACATGGTATTAAAGCAATAACACATAATACATACCTGAATTCCTTTCATTCCTGCACACATAATTTGTTTTTCAAAACTTTCCATTTTTGGAAATTACTATTTTTAGAAAAATTCCATTTTCAAAAAGTTTCCAATTTAAGAAATTCCTTTTTCCAAAAAGAAAACTTAGGGTACCCCGAAATAAAATTCATTTTATTTCAAACTCTAATCTTTGGTAACCACTTTGTAACACCCTGGATTTTCCTAACTTCCTACTTCTCATTTTTCCGGAAAACATAGTAAATTAATAAGAATTATATTTATTAAAATTACTAAATATGGAAAAACCAAAATATTACCGCCACCGTGATAACGGGTAAGGCATTTATCAAAGTACTACAACGGAAGTCTTAAAACCAAAACAATTTATAACTAAACTCCAAACCACTTAAATCAAAACTCAACTTTAAACTTATTACACTTCGGAACCATATTAATGGTCCTTAAAAACCAATCCAAAACTAATATTAAAAGCCTTTCGAAATCCAAGCATCCAAAATAAATGTTAGTCTTTATAAGCAATTAAAATAAGGCAAAGCTACAAAACACAGCAAGCGCTCTCACTCCATCCCATCAAGAAATGACTTATGCCCACTTGTACCTGCAGCTTCTCTTTTACTAAAGGGCCAAGTCCAAGAAAAAGCCATGAAGACAAAACAAACAGTCAGCAAAGCTGAGTACATAACTACTAAAGACTATGCAACAACAATAAGAAATAAAAGATGCACTCAACTTACCTTTGACAACCTTTTTCCTGTACATGAACACAATTAAATTAATTACTATATTTATAATTATGGATCCTGCATCGAACGGGTTTCCTCCTTAAAAATTATTGCCCTATTGGACACCAACTTGGGAGCAACTCTAAGAAGGTATTACTATGTCACATAAAGTGACAGATATCCAGCGTATTAAAAATAGAAAAGAGTACAACGTCTTGTACCCCAACTATAAGTCATAGATCACTATTCCATACGACTCCCCCCATTGTTCATACTCAAGGTATATACGTTCCAAGAGTTTTGATGCAAGTCCTCTTACACTTTACGTGATTTAACAGGTTTAACAATGTTATGACTCTCATGCAACATCACATAACAACATGCATCCAATCAAGTAAACCAATTTAATAATTATCTTCAATTTAAGGTGATTCCAAATTAAACTTAAGCGTGTCCTTTAATTAAACTGAACTTCCTGTACCACATATTAAATGTGAGTGGCTAATAACATGCTTTCTTCTTGACCACACATTAAACTGCGAGTGGCAACATGTCTACAAATAATTGCTCATTACTTCTTTTAATCATGTGAATAAAAATTCACAACTATCTTTTTTGTTGATTAAGTAACTAACCAACTTAAAAAAATAACTTTCTTCCTTGATCAATAAAGTATTGGCCAAATTAAACTGATCATAACATTCCAATTCAAGCTTATAAAAATTTAACTTTCTATTTAACATGGAATGTCATCAAATTTTAAGAACATGCCAAACAAACTTGCCATGCATATAAATTCACGATCCAAAACAAGCATACGAGATTTCATGTAATCAAGAATTGTTCAAGCATGCATTCTAACTCTTATGTTTGTCTTTAATACTTATGTACCTTGTATAATAACTATGCTCCGCCACAACTTCTAGAAGTGGACTAGTTCAAAGTCTCCTACACAAGGAAAAACCGAACTAAATTAAAACCTTGTTGACTAAATTCTACAACAACTATAACTAACTTCTAAATTTGGAAACTTTGTCCAAAACTTCCATATATGGTCTCTATTCAATTCCATACTTCACTTTTCTTTTTCTATTGCAATACTACTTAGTTTTCAGGACTTATTTATGCTTTATAAAACCATAATAAAAATTTTATGCCACTTCCGAAAACTTCCGAAAACAACACAAATCAATCATACAATGTGCTACTTAACTTATATGATAAATTTATGCTAATTACATACTTTAAAGCCTAGTTAATTAATTTATAAAATCTGGACAGCATGTTAAACATGCTTAAAATCACTTTTAAACTTCATAAAACATACTAAAATTTATATAGATCTATATAGAATTGATGTGTGCTCATACTAGTACAATTTGGACACTTAAAACTTAATTTAACTTGTTTTTATTAAAATTTCAGATTTTTATTTGTAAACTTTAAAGTCATGAAAAAGTTATGAAGACATCATAATTTCATGCCAAAACACTTCTATAATCTACTAACATACTTATGAAATCAATCTAGGCTTTACAACAATTTTTCATATGCCAAAACATGTTCATAATATTTATTCAACTCAAACTTGTGATTATAAAATTTGGACAACTTTATAAAATAAGTATAAAACCCTTAAAAATCAATCTAAACTTAATAATATCATCATAAATTCACCCAACAACAATTTATGATCATAATATCAATGTTTAGAACATAAAAATTCATAAAATCATAACTTCATAAAATTTTCAAACCCTAATATATAATTTCATGAACAAAATTAATTCATTCCTTAAAACAATTCATACTTATATCAAAACATGATTAAACTTATACATGATTAAACATAATTATAAATATAATTTGCAAGATTGAATAAAAAAATAAAGAAGTAGATTTTTTTATAAAGAGTTCGAAAATACCACAAGAGGGGAAGAAGTGTAGCGGTGGCCGGCTGGTGGTGCGCGGTGGCTGCTGTGGTGATGCGGTGGGGGTCCGGCGTTGCACGGATCCCGAGGCACAAAAATACGTTTTTTCGAACTGAATATATATATATATATATATATATATATTGTTTTTTCTCCCTTTTTCTCTCTAGATTTTTGGAATCCTAATGACTAGTATTGATGTAGAAAGAGTTCTTGGTAGGGTCACTTCAACTTAATACGTGGAGAGGGAACTTGAGAGCTACACTTCAGACGGACAGGCATTAGCTTGTTCACTTCCTGATGACTCGGACCTCGGTTCCTGGAAAACAAGGGAACAAAATCCTTGTAGGATTTTTTCCCCCTCCGATGCTTAAGTAAGTATTTGTGGGAGAATTAAGGTTAAATAATAATAATTAACAATACTAATCTAGAGAGATTTTAGAGAGAGAGACTCTAGTAATATGTAAGAATTGTATGAGAGTGAATGTCCTAGAATGGATGAATGAGCCCCCATGGGGTATTTATAGGCAAGATCACCAAGGGTGCCCTAGGGTTTTGGGACACTTGTCCATTGGTGATTTGCTTGTGCCTTTATGAGCCCTTGTTAGGCCTTTCTAACCTTTGGCCTTTGGCCCATAGCATGGAGTAGTCTCTTCTCCTTAAACCGAACATGTGGCACGATCTCAATGGCGACACGTAGTCGTCCATGCAGTCCGTAGACTGGATATGACATGGCAATTTGCATGATAAATGGGACACGTGGCCAATTATTATGCTTACACGTGGCATGATATGGCGTGCCACATCATTTGCCCCTCAGTTGGGTGTTTGGATCCATAGTTCATGCCCCAATTGACGTCTCTTTCCCTTCCGTATGTTATTTTGTAACCTCCCTCAGCAGTTATTAATGATTCAACCACCCTCTTAGGTTTTTTGGGGGGAATTTCAAATTTGAAGGGGGAATTTACTTTTCTACCCCTTCAAATTTTTCTATATATATGGGATTGAAAATGATTGTTTCACAACCATTTTCAATCATTTTCCTTTTCACTTTCTCTCTCTAAAAGTTCCAAAGAATCTTCTCAAGCCCTCAAGAAACTTCAAAGGCGATTTCCTGCGACCTGTGGTGCGATTTTCGGCGAGTTGGTGTGGTGATTTCCGGTGTGAACAGTAGATCCTAGTTTACTTCTTCTTTTTCAGGTATTTACCTGAATTCTGTTCTTCCTTTTCTTCAATTTATTTCTTGTTTTTCTTTTACTTCTTTGTCTTTATTTTCCTTTAAATATGTCAATGGCTTCTTCATCCTCTTCTTCGCCAAATAATAATGAGAACTTTATGAAATTGCTTCCTTCTCCTCGTACTACTTCTTCTGTTGGGACTCAATCTTTTGTCGTTCTTGATCATTTATTGTCCGGGTCTTTCCTACTTCCTTCTCTTCTTGTGCAGGAAGTGGCAATGGCAAGAACCAAACAAACTACCTATAAAGAAACAGCTACTTTAAGAGTTCCAGCATCTGAAGTTTCAGATGTGAATCCTCTTGATCAGCAAGATCCTACTTCCCAGGTTGTGGGAAGAGAGGATGTTGGTGCTGCACAGGAAGCTCCTGAAGAGGAAGTAAGGGAGATTCCTACTAGGAAGAGAGAGGCTTCTGAAGCTACCACTTCCAAGCCTAAGAAGAAGAGAGTTTCCTATGTTGGTGTTGATGTTGTAGTCATCTCTAATGAATATGTAGATGGTGTAACTAAAGACAAACTGAGTAGTGACTTGATCTTTAATAATGAGTACTTCGAACTGATCATCCTTAACAAGGGGGATACCATTTTGGATGCCCTTGAAGATTGCTTCCCTGTATATACTAAAGTTATTTACTTAGGGCTTAGGTTCCCCACTTCCTTATTCATCTTCAACCTTTTCAAGAAATATGACATTGGCATATGTCAACTTACTCCCAACTCTTGGGTTCACATAATGTCCTATGTGACTTCTTGTGGCCTTAGAGGAGTGAAAGCTTCTTCTAAGGTCTTCCTTCATCTTCATCATCTCTCAAAAGCTTCCCACTGCAAACGTGGGTGGTTCTACCTAAAAAACAGTGAGGGGTTCCTCACTTGTGTGGAGAAGGCCAACAAAGTTCCCAACTGGCGGAACCATTTTGTATTTGTGAAGTCTAATGACAAAACACTTGTAGAAATGTTGAAGAAATGGAATCCTTTCCCAAAGTGCCTAGGAAGATCTTTTGAGCTTCCTAGATTGAATGATTCTGAGCAACAAAGCTTAGAATATTTCAGATCTACCGCAGTGGAGATCAAGAAGCAATTTCTGACAGTTCCCTACAACTGGATCCCCTTTAGCGAGTTCTTCTTAGATCGCAACTTCCTTATTGCTGCTGGTGTAATTTATGGGGATGAGTATAACCAGGGTAATTCTTGCTTTACTATTTAACATTGAACCTCTGTTTCTTTTCTCCACTTATCTAACCAAGTGTCTTTTCTTTTCGCAGAAGAAGCTCTTGCTGACCTCCCTCCATTCACAAAAGGAAGCATGAACCAAAAAGATTTCTAGAAACAAGTCTCACAGAGGCTGGGGGAGGACACTTCCTTGAAGAAGGGGAAGACTCAGGCACTTAATCTTTACAACTTTTCAAACCTTAGACTTGCATATGTAGTTCCAATTATTTCCTTATTCTCCCTTATACTTCCCTATGTCAAAATCTTGGGAAGTATAACCTGTCCATTATATTGACGTAGACTTCCTCACTTAGAGTCTTCTCATTTTGCCGGCTTAAACGCAAGTGGGCACTAAATGGGGAAGTTAGATATTTAAATTGTTCCTTTAAAAACGCTTCCCCTTAGGAATATCATTAGGGACTTCCCACTTTGCCGACTAGAACGCAGGTGAGCACTAAGTAGGGAAGTTGTATAATAGTTTCTTTAGACTTCTTTTTTTTAAGAAGTTACTTCCATATAGGAAAATGTAGTTGTTAGAAGTCTTCCCTCTCCTTAGGAAGTTTAAAATTTT
This sequence comes from Suaeda aralocaspica, assembly GCA_016808085.1. Taxonomy (NCBI): domain Eukaryota; kingdom Viridiplantae; phylum Streptophyta; class Magnoliopsida; order Caryophyllales; family Amaranthaceae; genus Suaeda; species Suaeda aralocaspica. The sequence goes on along the minus strand of PYUH01000329.1, from coordinate 41,515 downwards.
ACTTTCACTTAGGGAGTATGTGTAGGCTTCCTTTTATAGGAAATTCCTCCCTCATAGGAAGCTAGAATATTTAAGACTTCCCCTTAGGAAGCTTTAGGATCACACTTCCCCTTAGCAAGTATGTGTAGACTTCCCTTCATAGGAAGTCTCTTCCCTTAGGAAGTTAGAATGACTTTAGAGTTCCCCTCTTTGTGTCCATGTGCGTTCAACTCGGCAAAGTGGGAAGTCTTGACTTCCTTGTTTGCCGGATTGAACGTAGAATGGCACAAGGAGGGTAAGTCCTTTTACTTCCCCTTAGGAAGCTTTAGGCTCCTACTTCTCCTTAGGAAGTATTCGTTCACTAAATCCCCTTTGGAAGTATTAGTTCCCCACGTCCCTTTAGGAAGTATTAATTCACTTTTTTCCCTTAGAAAGATTATATATGACACTTCCCTTTAGGAAGATTTAATATGACACTTCCCTTTAGGAAGTATTAATTCATTACTTCCCCCTGAGAAGTGTGATTAGGTAAGTTCAACTTCCCTCTTTTGTGTCATTCTACGTTCAACTCAGCAAACTAGGAAGCTTGAGCTTTGGAAGTTGCAAGTTGAACATAGGGACGCACAAGAGAGGAAGTATTGTTTGATGTCTCCACTTAAGAAGTTGTAAGCACTGACTTCCCCACTTTGTGTCAATGTACGTTTGAGTCGGCAAACTAGGACGCATACAAAGAGGGAAGTTATTGATCTTGCACCTCTAAAAGTTGTTCATCTTAGTAGGATCTGTCAGATATTCCTTTGTAATTTTCTAACACCTACTATTTTTCAGAAGACAAGCAAACCTTATGGGAGGAAGCCAAGACCTTCTCACAAGAGGAAGAAGGAGGAAGGACCTGAGGCACAAGGTACCAGCTCAAAGAAGAGTAGGAGAAAGAGTGCTTCCTCCAAAGCTGTTGCTACTCCCATTGAGCAGATTGAGTCAAGTCCCCATACTTCCTCCCTTTCCGGGAAAAGTGCCTTTGTGATTGGGGAGAGTGATTTTAGGATTGGGGTGAGAAATAGAGCTTCCCCAATAGAACAAGAGAACCCCTTGGAGAGTGACAATGGATTGGTTGATCCCTTGACCGTCCTGGCCATTCTGCAAAAGGAAAGTATTTCTGCCACTCCTCTCAACACAACACCTGCTTCCCAATCAGCTGGCGCTTCTGAACCTCCTCCTTCTCCTCCTAATGAGGATCCTGTCATTGGGATTTCCAAATATATTGAGAGGAATGATCTCGAAAGTGTTAAGGCTCAAGCTAGAGCTTCTGGGGGTAAGTTTAGTCATAGATTTTGTCAAATTATACGCTTATCCTTAGATACCTTTAACTTTCCCAGGAACCCTAATGCCATAGTTTTACCGGTTCCCATAACAGATGAGGCTGAATCTCCCAACTTCCTTGATGACGAAGAGGATCTCCCTTCAATAAGCAAAAAATTTGACTCCAACTACAAAAGGGGTTTGATTCGGGAGATCTTAAGTTGTGGAGAATTTGAGTAAAAGGAGTCACTCAAGGGATCTGTCAGAGGCCACCTTCTTCCCATCTTCAATAACCTTTCTGAGGTATGCTTCCCAAAAACTATGTTTTTCTCCATTTTCTTCCAATTATTATTTTTTAATCAACTAACTCTTTGTTTCACTTCCCTTGCAATCTATGTTCCGTCTGGAACACCTGGCCAAACTCTATGGATCCATGAAGACTGAAAACAAGAAGTGCATGGATTTCTATGACAAAGCTGCTACTTATGTAGTGGCTGAAACAAACAAGATTGAGGCCAAATGGCAGCACGCAATGAATACTCTCTCTCCAACGATCTCCGCGAAACCAAGGAAGACTACCAAGTAGTCTTGGAGAGAAGCATGGAGTTGGCTAACCAGATCCATGCTGACAAGGAGACTATGGAGAAGGCTTCTACAGTCATTGCTAACCAAGGATGCGTTGAAAAAGATGTCAAGGATGCCAAGGAAGAGGCCAAAAGACTCAGAGAGGAAGTGGATGAGCTGAAAAAGAAGCTCAAGGAAGCTGAGAAGGAAAAGGAGAAGGTGAAAAATGAAAAGGAAGAAGCTGAACAGAAGATCTCAACCACTGCTGTTAAAAAGTACATGGAGGGTCAAGCTTTCCTTAGAGAAATGTGCTTAGAAGCTTAGGGAATGGGGTTAGAGGAACATTTAGCCTTTGACTCCTTTGAAAGAAGATTAAACTATGTCAACATGGTTCATATCAAGAAACAAGCTGAAGCAACTCCTCCTCCTTCCTTTGATTATTCAGAAGAGGAAGAAATTGAAGAAGGGAGTGAAGATGAAGAAGAAGAGAGTGCTGAGAAGGAGAAGCAAGACAAAGAAGAAGAGAAGAGCAAAGAAGCTTTTGAAGTCCATACTGACAAACATCAAGGCTGATTCTCTTCTTTAAATTTTTAATGATTGTGTTTGATTTTTTTCGAACAATATTAACTTAGAATGATTTGAACAGTGATTTTAGTAGGAACACTTTTCAAGTGTTTCTTGTAATATTTGATTTAGATTTCTTTCAATGCAGTCTTTGTTTCATCTCTATTAAATCTTGAAGCTTAATTTCTTGCTTTTTCCTTGCAAAAAAATTTGCATCACAGGTTTAAAAAGAAGTCTTGGTTCATCTTGTCAAGGTTCCCCATGGGATCTTAGGGACTTTAATTATGATTTCCCTTAGGATGTTCATAACTACTCATCCACCAATCTAATAGTTATTGTTCCCTATGGAGAATACTTCCTCATAAGAAGTGTTTTAAATGTAACTTTGAAATTTTATCTCAGTTTTCCATTTCTGATAGGCTTGTAGGGTTCTCTTTGCCCCAAATTAAGCTTCAAGTTTACCAGGATCAAACTTTTGCTGAGATCCCTAAGTTTACTAGAAGTTCTAGTATTGATTGATCCATCATTCATTAGGAGTGGTGGATCAATCAATCATATTGATTGCCCTTAAACTTAGGGAATCGAAGCAAGTATTGTAGCTTTTTAATCTTAATGCCCTTAGCATTTTTAAAGATTCTTAATCACATTCTTAAGGCACTTGGTCTAATTGTAAGACCCTTAGTCCTACTTCCTTTGTCTTAAGTCTCTTTTTGCTTAAGTAACAAAGTATGACTTTGGGATCTTGCCCTAGTCTTGCCCAAATGGGAATTCATAAGATTCACCAGGGCTCTAGGGTCTTGCCCTAGCCTTGCATAATAAGAAAAATAAAATGCAATAAATTAAATTATCACACATACATAAATAGAGTTTTCATTAATTATGGCCCGTAGCCAAGTTTAATACAAATGTAAACTCAAGTTTCTATAAAAAAGATCAACTTGGACCTTATTTATATGGCCGTAGCCTATTCATCTGATTCATAAATCAGGATTACATGTAATATTTCTTTAAGTTACTAGCATTCCAAGTTCGTGGGGTCCTTCCCAATTCGGAGTCAACTTGCCTTGCTCATTTGCCCTTCCTATGGCTTCCATCTTTCTCAAAACCAGATCTCCAAGTTTCATGGGCCTATGATTAACCCTTTTATTATGTTCTCTAGCCATCCGAAGCTTGTACAGTTGCTGTCTAAGCAAGGCATTACCTCTCACATCAGGTAGGGTATCAAGAGCAGCTTTCATTAATTCCCAATTCGCATCCTCATCATACAACATCACTCTGAGAGTAGGTTCACACATTTCTATGGGAAGAACAACTTCAGCTCCGTACACCAGAGTTTCTCCGGTTGAGTTCTTAACAGTGGTCCTTATCGACCATAAGACATTGTACAATTCATCGACCCATAATCCTTTAGCCTTCTCAAGCTTCTTCCTTAGTTCATCACTGATTATCTTATTGAAAGCTTCAACTTGTCCATTGGGATGAGGATAGCTTACGGAAGCAAAGTTAGCAGAGATGCCCTGGTCTTCCAACCATTTTCTCAATTTTGGTGTCTCGAACTGCGGACTGTTATCAAACACAATAGATTGCGGAACTCCAAATCTTGTGATAAGGTTCTTCCATATAAACCACTGTACATCCGCGTGTTTGATATTTTTCATCGGCTATGCCTCCACCCATTTGGTGAAGTAGTCCACAGTTACCAACACAAACTTTCTTTGCCCCGAGGCCTAAGGGTATGGACCAAGGATGTCCATGCCCCACTTGGCAAAAGGAAGTGGACTGATGATTGGGCTTGAAACATTAGCTGGTTGGTGGTGCAAATTTCCATACAACTGACATCTCTTACACTTCTTGACGTAATTCATAGCGTCTTGCCTCAATGATGGCCAGTAATACCCCGTGCGAAGCACCTTTTCAGCTAAGGCTCGTCCCCCTATATGAGACCCGCAAAACCCCTCATGAATGTCTTCCAAAACTTCTTTACCTTGCTCGGGAGTGATGCACTTCAACAGTGGATGAGTAAACAATTTCTTGTATAATTACCCTTGCCATAGCACAAACCACACATTTCTGGCCTTGACATACATAGCTTGTCGTGCATCGACTTGCAAGGTTCCATCTGTTTTATAAGCGATGATTTCATCCATCCATGTACTTCCCCTGCTAATGAAGTTTAATCTCTTTCCTTTTCAATACTCTTCTTTTCCTTAACCTCCCAAAAAAACAGTTCGAGGTGAGTCTCCTATAGCAGAACTAGCTAACTTGGACAGGGCGTCAGCCTGATTGTTCTCAGATCGGGGAACTTGTATTAACTCAAAACTTTCGAGATCCTTAACTTCTTCTTGTAACATTTGCAAAAAACTTGCTCATGCCCTCATCACGTGCTTCATAATCTCCTAAGTATTGACTCACAATCAGTTCTGAATCAGGCATAGCCTCTACCTTCCAACCACCAGCGGCTTTACACATCTTAATTCCTGCAATTAAGGCCTCATACTCAGATTCATTGTTTGAAGTTTGACATTTGAACCTCATTGCATACTCGTACAAATCTCCTTCAGGAGATTTGCATATGATTCTCGCTCCACACCCGTTTTGGGTGGATGATCCATCAACATGCAGTGTCCATTGGTCAATACTTGGCTTCTCGATCTGTGGTCTGCTCATTTAAACAATGAAGTCGGCAAACGCTTGTCCCTTAATCGCTTTCCTAGGTTCATACGCAATCTCAAATGAACCCAAGTTGATAGCCCACTTAAGCATCCTACCAGAAGATTCTTTAGTTAGGCATGACTTAAGTGGTTGATCCGTGTAAACAATTATTTGGTGGCACAAGAAGTAGGGCCTCAGTTTTCTCCTTGCTAAAAACAATGCTAATCCAAACTTTTCAATCGCGGCATATCTCAGTTCATCCTTCTGGAGAATATGGCTGACAAAATAAACTGGATGTTGAACTCCGTCCCTTTCAACCAACAGGACAACTAAGAGCGCATATTCTGATATAGCAAGGTACATAAATAAAATTTCTTTTTCCTTGGTGCTTACCAACTTGAGAAGAGAATGAAGGTGATCTTTTAATTTAATAAAGGCTTCTTTAGCTGATTGGGTCCATTCAAATTTGTTGGCCTTCTTCTTGATCGTATCAAAGAAGAAGTGGCACTTATCTCCTGCCCTTGACAGGAACCTTCCCAAGGCTGCTAAGCACCCATTTAGCTTTTGGACTTCTTTAACAATTCAGGGAGAAGTCATATCCAACATGGCCTTAACCTTGTCTGGATTGACTTCAATCCCTCTTTCATCAATAAGAAACCCTAAGAATTTTTCCTGATGTGACACCGAAAACACACTTTTTCGGATTCAACCTCATCTTATACTTCCTCAAAGTTTTAAAAGCTTCCTTTAAATCAGCTACATGATCCTTGGATTCGTTGCTTTTGACGATCATGACATTAGGGGTGTACACGGTCCGGTTTGGTGCGGTCTGAGGTCCAGACAAGACCAGACCGCAAAATTGCAGTCTAGGTGTTTTCCAGACCAGGCCAGACCACAATTTTTAAACGGTCTGGTCTAGTGCGGTTTGCGGTTAAACCGCATTTCCTGAAAGATTTTATGAAGCATAACTTTATCAGAGCGAAATGCTAATACACAACAAATGATAAGTTTACCTATACAACCAAGTGCAAGTCCACAACAAAAAACGACAATATAACATCCATCAATAAATCATAAAATGGAAAACCATACAGAGTTACAAATTAAAAAGCTTTATGCGGTTTATGGTTTACGGATTACGGTCTAAAACCGCAAACCATAATTATTTACGATTTACGGTCTGGTCTGGACTACAAAAATAAAAAACTAGACCAGACCGCAAAAATTACGGTCTAGCTTAAAAAAAACCAGACCATAAATTTTGGACCGCAGAAATACGGTTTGGTCCGCGGTTTGGTCCGCGGTCCAGACTATTGTCTGTACAGCCCTACATGTCATCAATGTTCGCATCCATAATCCTTCCCAATTGTTGCTTGAATACATCGTTAACTAGTCTCTGGAAGGTAGCTGGAGCATTCTTCAAATCGAAGGGAATTCTTGTATAACAATACAAACTAGTTTCAGTAACAAAGGCCGTCCTTTCTTGATCATCCTCCCATAGAGGACTTTGATGGAAGCCAGAATATGCATCCATGAGACTCAACAAAGCATGCCCAGCAGTAGAATTAACCAATCGATCGATCTTTGGCAAAGGAAAGCTGTCTTTAGGACAAGCCTTGTTCAAGTCTGTGTAATCAACACACATTCTCATAGTCCCATTGGGTTTTGGAACCAAGACAACGTTTGCCACCCAATTAGGATATTGGCATGGCCGGATAAATCCTGCTTCCAATAACTTCTTTACCTCTTCATCAGCCGCTTTGTTATGAACTTCTCCAAGATTTCTTTTCTTTTGCCTAACAGGCTTCATTTCAGGCTTAACATTGAGCTTGTGAACAGCCACTTCCGGATCAATCCCCGGCATTTCTTCACCTTCAAATGTAAAAACATATTTGTATTGTCTAAGTAAGGCTCTTATCCCTGCCCCAACATGTTCGTCAGGTGCCTCTCCAATCTTGACTATTCTATAAGGCTTCATCTCTTCCAACACAAAATCTTCATACTCAACTCCAAGTTGAGGTCTTGGGACTGGATTTAAGCTATGAACAACCATTACTTGGTCTTTCGGAGCTTCTTCCAGTTTCCTTTTCTTACTTGATTCGCTGCTTTCACTTGACCAGGCTTCTGCTTTTAATGTGGTATCATAACACTCTCTTGCCAGTCGCTGGTCTCCATGAATTGTTCCCACAGCACCATTGTTACACTCATACTTCATGAGCATGAGGTGGGTAACAATAACTGCCTTAACAACATTAAGTGTTGGCCTTCCAAGAATCACATTATATGCCTGTAGCTCTTTCACTACAAGGAACTTGACGAACATGTTTCGAGCATAGTCTTTATCTCCCATTCGAAATGGCAAAGTCACAGTTCCCAAGGGATTGGTAATTCCTCCTCCAAACCCAATGATGGAATGGTGGATTGGTTCTAACTTTGATGAATCATACTTCAATTTTCTCAAACAGTTGTAACTGATTATATCAGATGAACTTCCTGTGTCAACAAGTATTCTCTTTACCTTCAAATTTGCCACTTTAAGCTCTACTACCAGGGGATCATCATGGGGTGTTCGAACTTTTCCCCGGTCCCTGTCACTGATCAGTACATCGAGAATTTAGTTTTAGCATCTTCCCTAGTCTCGGGTGATGATTCCCGGACTAGGCATCGCACATATTCCTTACTTTCCTTCATAGTAGGACCTCCACCAGCAAAGCCCCCAGTGATTATATAGACAACATCTTCTGTCTCATAGCCCCCCTTTGTAACCTCATTTTTAGAGTCTGAGTTCTGCTTGGCACTCTTGTCAGAGGATTTGATTAAATATTGACTAATCTTCCCTTTAGCAGCAAGAGCTTCCAAGGTTCTCTGAAGATTGAAGCAATCATTGGAATGATGCCCCACATCTTTGTGAAAGTAGCAATATTTACTTAAATCTCGATCTTCTTTTGCGCTTCTCAATGGAGGTGGATCATCAATGTCAACTTTCCCTCGGATCTCCTTAATAACTGAATGGAGATCGTTAGTGAATTCAACTTTCGGCTTATTATTCGCCTTTCTCTTCCTGTTTTGAACATTGACTTGTTTGATGAGCCAACCATCCAAGTGGCATGTCTCTTCAAATCTTTGTTTTTTGATCCGTGATTATTCTTCTTCTCCTTGCGGGTGGAAGTACGTAGCTCCTGAGCATGGATGAAGCATTCAGCCTCCTCCAGGATCCCCTTCAAGGTTTTACAATTCCTTCTGACCACATCAAACTTAAAGGTTCCATCGCGGAGCCCTCTGAAGAAGCTATCAAAAGCAACTCCTTCAGAGAGGTTAGGTATCTGCAATGATTCAAGATCGAATCGCTGGACATAGCTTCTTAAGGATTCTTTTTCACCTTGCACTATCTTAGCTAAGTGCATACTAGTCTTTTTCTCATGTTTGTTGGCCATGAAATGATGTACAAAAGTTGGACTCAGTTCATAAAAATTGTTAATAGACTGATCTGGTAGGGTATTGAACCACTTCTGCGCTATTCTTGTAAGTGTTGCCGGGAAATAGCGGCACCAGGTTGCATAATCCAAACCTTGAAAATGCATCAAGTGTTTGTAGGTTGCCAAGTGCTCTTCTGGATCAGTTGTTCCATCAAAAGCCTCTACATTATGCATCTTAAACTTAACTGGGTGAGGAGCCATCATGATTGGTGCAGCAGATGGGGTTGTCCAGTTCATAGACATAGAGCCCACTTTATCCCCGATGATCCCCGTAGGATCATTAGGTACCTGCTTGGCCATATAAAGCTCCTCAGGTCTCACCCTGTTCTCCCAATATTGGACCATTTTCTCTCTTTTAGCTTGATCTGCCTTTTCAGCTTTCTTTTACTCAATCTTGTATCTCAAATTCACTTCATCATCACGATTATTCGATTCAAGAGTGAATGGACGTAAATCAGACATCTCTTTGGTTGTAGTCGAACCCGACGAGTCAGAGCGACTCTGTTCACATTGAGCTCACTTAGAGTTCAAATATTACCTTGCGTCTTTTCTAGATGCCCTCCTTTCATTGATGACTTCTCTAGCATCCTTAATCGAAGTTCCTTTAGCCTCAAGATACTCTCTAGCATCATGAGCTAATGACTTATTGAATTCAATTATTCTCTAGCATCGGATCTTGTCCTGCTTACTTTAGTGTGTCCTTTTTGCCACCTCCCGTTTTGGTTTATACTTAGGAGTGATAGGATACTTTCTGAGTGTGCCCCAATGAGCTTTCAATGGAGTTCTTTCCTTCTTGATTCTTTCAACTTTTACTTGGAAAGTTAGTCCTCCTTCACCTTGATCTTCCTGATGTATCTTTCCTTTAAGCTTTCTCTGACGAGGATCACCGTCCTCATGAGTTCTCTTGGAGGAATGCTCCCGTAGAGCATTCGTAAAGGACTCCTTGAGACCTTCCAAAATACTCTTGGGTTAACCCATAGTCACAGGTTGATCCTCTGTTGTTTTCCCCTTTGGGAGAGCCAGTTCCTTGTCCTGTTTCATAGTTCTCGGATTGATCAAGGTATCGAGTCTTATCCTCGGTTGGAAGTGAACCACCAGTCATCCTCATGTGCCCTCCCCTTAGACGGCGCCAAATGATGTAGAAAGAGTTCCTGGTAGGGTCACTTCAACTGAATACGTGGAGAGGGTACTAGAGAGCTACACTTTGGATGAACAGGTGTTGGCTTGTTCACTTCCTGATGACTCGGACCTCGATTCCTGCAAAACAAGAGAACAAAATCCTTGTAGGATTTTTCCCCCTCCGATGCTTAACTAAGTATTTGTGGGAGGATTAAGGTTAAATAACAATAATTAACAATACTAATCTAGAGAGATTTTAGAGAGAGAGACTCTAGTATTATGTAAGAATTGTATGAGAGTGAATATCCTTGAATGAATGAATGAATGCCCCCATGGGGTATTTATAGGCAAGATCACCAAGGGTGCCCTAGGGTTTTGGGACACTTGTCCCTTGGTGATTGGCTTGTGCCTTTATGAGCCCTCTTTGGGCCTTTCTAACCTTTGGCCTTTGGCCCATAGCATGGAGTAGTCTCTTCTCCTTAAACCGAACACGTGGCACGATATGAACGATGACATGTAGTCGTCCATGCAGTCCGTAGTTAGACTGGATATGACTTAGCAATTTGCATGATAAATGGGACATGTGGCCCAGTATTATGCTTACACATGGCATGATATGGCGTGCCACATCAAGTATGATCATGAAGATTTGAAATTTTAGGTTTTATAGGGTATTTATAGGCCCCAAAGTAGGATATTGGTGAGGCCCATAAATACTCCTAAATAAATTAGGAAACTTTTGAAATCAATTTTTAGATGCTTTTAAAATATTTTTAACCATAAATATATTATTTAAGAACACAAATAACTACGTTCAACCAAAACCTGCTATTTATTTTATTTTTATTAATTTCTTTCTATTTAATATTCCTATTGAACATAATTTTCAATAAAAATGTTAAAATTATACGAATAAAATATAAAAATTATACGCACAAATACAAAAATACTTTATTTAAATACGTAAAAATGTGGGGTATTACACAAAGGCTCGAGAAGCTTCCTCCTTTGAAGATTGAAGTTGCTCCTAAGAGGAAGAGACCTAAAGAAGAACATGATGTGGGAGGCAAAAGACAAGGGAAGTGGCTGAGGCCCCTGAAAAGATACAGTGGGTGCCTAAGAAACTAATGAAGGCTAGGGAAATTCTAAGACGGCAAAGGGCAAGGAGAAGGAACCTAAACCTTAGTAGGAAGATCGCTTTATTGTTCCACAAACTTAGCTTCTATTATTTCAATGAATAAGGCCTGTGTGCCATGTTTTACTTTAGTTGTTCTTGAATAATAAAATATTCATTTCATTTTATTCCATGGCAAAAGTATAATGCTCCTTTTTTTTAGAAGATAGCATAGTTCATGTTTATTTCAGCAGACTGTTAGAGTGTTGTAGAGGAATGAGGGGTTTTTATTTTTAAATGGGCCCCTAGGTCGAGGCTGCTTACGTATCCTTTCGGAATCAGGCTAGACGTAGTTCTAGTATTTTCATGAGCATGACTTAGACGTAGCACTTCTTCAGTTGATCCAAGTTGGTGAGATTGTAGAAGTTGTCACCGTTCATATTTTTTAGTTCAACTGCACCTCCGGGGAGTATTTTCTCAACAATATAGGGCCCAGCCCAGTTCGGGCGGAATTTCCCTCGAGGATCCATAACGGTTTTCCGCAGTGCTTTGAGAACTAAATCACCTTCTTTGATTTTCCTTTCTTTGACATGTTAGTTAAAATGTCTTTCAATCCTCTTTTGGTGGACTTGGACATGACAGAAGGCTTTCAAGCGTTTCTCATCCAGGAGGACTAGAACATTATACCATGCCCGTACCCATTCGCTTTAGAAAGTTTACTTTCCAATACCATCCTTGATGAGGGGATTTCGAGTTCGATAGGTTGCACGGCTTCCCTCCCGTAGACCAAGGAGAAAGGTATAGCTCCTACAGAAGTCCTAATGGATGTCCTATACCCCCATAAAGCCAAGGGTAACTTCAGTGGCTAATCTCTGTAAGTTTCAGTCAATTTGGAAAGAATCGCCTTGACATTTTTATTTGCTTCTTCAGCTGCTCCATTTGTTTGAGGTCAGTATGGAGATGACTTATGTTAACTTCAGTGGCCAAGCTCTGTATGTTTCAGTCATTTTGGAGAGAATTGCCTTGACATTTTTATTTGCTGCTTCAACTGCTCTATTTGCTTGAGGTCGGAACGGAGACGACTTGTCACTAGTACAAAAAACGCAATTTGCTGCGGTTTTTTGCCGGGTATTTGCTGCGGTTTTGAACCGCAGCACTTATAGCAGCAGCAAATAATCAAATTTCATTTGCTGCGGTTAAACCGCAGCAAAAAATTGGGTTATTTGCTGCGGTTAACTGAATAACCGCAGCAAATAACACCTCAGAAAATGGAGGGAAAGAGAGTTATTTGCTGCGGTTTTAATGTCTCTTTCCCTCCAATTTCAGTTAAGTTTTTTTGCTGAGGTTTATTGAATAACCACAGCAAATAATACATTTTTTTTTGGGTAATTTTCTGAAATTATTTTATGCACCTAATTCCTAATATTTTTTTTTTTTTTTGTAAAAATGTAATCATTTTATTAATAGAAAGAGAATAATTACAACCTATAGCTTTCTGCGGCAAAACTGACTCAGTTTTGCTCCAAGAAAACCAAAAAAACCCTCGTCTATATACAAGAACACACAGCCTCAACTACTATATACACACCTAGTGATAACAAGACCAAAAACAGCATCCAAACAACCCAAACATAAACCATCCCAAACATAAACCAAACAACCAAAACCCTTCCTAACAAAACCAAACATAAACCATCCCAAACAACCCAAAACCTTTAAAACCACTCAGCGGAAGCAAGCAGCAGTGTCACAGCCACAGCAGCACGCACAGCAAAACAGCAGCGCACACAGCAAAACAGCAGCAAAATAGCAAAACAGCAGCAAAACAGCAGCTGCCAGGCTAGCCCAGGCCTCACAGCGAGCCTCACAGCGAACCCTTCCTGCAAAAACCAGACAAAACAATGCCAAAAAAGCTGCAGAACACAACATGACCAGTTCTGCAGAAAAGACTGCAGGAACAGTCCATTACATTATGCGCCAAACTGCAGACAAACAGCCACACTGCAAACAAACTACAAAACAGCAGCTGCCTGGCCAGGCCGCACAACCAACCCTTCCTCCACAGCCCACCAATCAGCAGCAAAACCCCAACTCCATACATAACCAGCAAAAATAACAACTGCAGAAGAGACTTAGGAACAGTCCACTAAACCAAGCCAAACTGCAGAAGAGACTTAGGAACAGTCTAGTAAACCAATAAACAAATTACCAATACACAAATTACGAATAGATAAAAGTTCAATTTTAAACTAAGTCAAGTGAATGTACTACTATATTCCTAACTTCTTCATAAACAATGTGTGTACAAGAATGTCGCAACCTTGTCGCGAACCTCGCCTATTTGTGCTTTGCTGAAAGGCCCTTCTCGAACCCATGTAGCTTTTGTGAATACCTAGTAAACAATTATTTAAAACCAGTTTAATGATACTTCCTTAATAGCAATCACCCACCTCCACCACAACCGCCACAATCACAACCTCAACCACAACCACAATCACAAACATAACCTCAACTTAATGTTACTGATATTCCAGTAACATTACCATCCCCAACTCCAGCACAACCATTAACAACACAATTGAAGGTACAACTACAAACTCCGCAACTACTTATGAAGCTCTAATGTGCACAACTTAGTAACAATTCATAAAAATTTTGAAAACCATGCATATGCTAAAATATAGGTCATTAAAAGTTAACAATATCTCCGATTTAAGGATTGAAAACAAAGTAATAGTCCTTTAAACAAGGAATAGGTTTGGTTTGGTTGTTGGTTTGGGAGTGGATAAACAATTTCAACATTGTCCTTTCTTTCGAATGCAAATCTTCTCCTATTTAATTTACATGAGTAGGTCAACAATAGCCTGTCATTAATTTTTCTTCGTGTAAAATTGCTTTCGATTGAGAAATCCTCCACAGTCATCTTAATTTGCAAAGACCAACCAAGTCTATAGCATTTTGTATCGCGTAGCATATTAAGGTTGCTGATGAGATAGTAGACTTCAAGTAGTATATTATAACAAATTAATAAAAGCCTCAGTCTAAAGATTCAACTGAAACTTTCAGACAATTCACGAGCACAGGTATATGACGAACAATGCTCTCAAAATTTGTTTTCCATATAACACCAAAACAGAAAATCGTGATTCACTTATATGAAAACCAGGTTCTGGGAGCATTGGTCATCGTTCTGCACATAACACATATAGAAGAAATGATGAATCTCTGGTATAGGAAAAGAATACATTAAAGGCCTGAAATATATTCATGGATCCCTTTAATGTTTTTTCCACAACCACAAAATTCCCATTATTTTCTGTGTTCCACAAATGTGCAGCCCAGTATTTGGGAGCATTGGTCATCGCATATCTATGCTCGTGAGCCATTTAAAAATTTCAGTTGAATCTTTAGACGGANTCTTTAGATGGAGGCTTTTATCAATATGTTATAATATACTACTTGAACTCTATTATCTCATCAGCAACCTTAATATGCTACAAAATGCTATAGACTTGCTTGGTCTTTGCAAACTAAGATGACTGCGGAGGATTTGTCAATCGAAAGCAATTCTACACGATGAAAAATTAATGACAGGCTATTCCTGACCTACTCATCTAAATTAAACAGGAGAAGATTTGCATTCGATACGCAATCCAATATTGATATTGTTTATCCAGTCCCACCCCAACAAAACATAATTTAGGGAACTTCAAAATATAGTTTTCGCTAAAACAAGCCAAATGAACCGAGAAAACCAACAACACAATCCCATACCAGAATTCAAAACTAAGAAAACAAACCCAAAGCGACATGTTGCCTTCCGGAAATTATTGCAGTACTTACCTCCTCAATATCATCTGACTCATTACACCTTGAGATGATGTCATGCATGTAACGCATTACGTAGTACCCACAATCAGTACCGTTTTGCTGTTGCGCGCACTTTGAAGTACATAGGACATTGAAACAAGAAAAATCAATCAAAAATTTGCATGACAAAGTAAGCAACCACCACAAATGTATACGATCTCGATGTCCGTACCTCAATTGATATCAACTTCGGAATCATTGTGCTTGTGCGTATCCTCTTCATGACACTATACGGACGAAAATAAATAAGCGAAGGTAACTAGCCGTTATATCTTACATTTCTAGTATAAAAGATTTTTGGTTGACGTTATAATTTACCTATTCACCCACGTCATAATCAATAATCTACGTGGCGACCGAGGACGGCAAGAATCAAATTGATACACCTTGTATGTCAAAGGTGATATCAACGAAAGCACCCAATGTGAACTGCGCCAAACAAGAGAAAGCATAACATTTGGAAATCGAAACTAACAATGGGAAAGTTGCCTTAACAATGGGAAAGTGAAACAAGAGAAGGAACAATAAGGGTGGGTAGAGAAACAATGGGAAAGTGAAACAGACTTACTCCTCAAGTGACGGAGCGATAATGAACTTCCTTTTCGCTCGAATTGCTTCTTTGATGGCGGTTTCAAGGTACGCTTTCACATCACCCTTGCTCTTTAGACATCGATCCTCATAAATCTCTTGAGGACACAACCACCCCACCTTGTTCATGGTATTGGTTCCGGCCAAATCTAAGTATACACAACTAATTAAGGTGGAAAAAAAGGGGAAACATTAGTGTACAAGTTGCTGCATCTCATAAACAGTCATTCAAACAAAATCAATAGAATTAAAGAGGCAGCTTTTGGAAATACAACATACTTGAATTATGTAAAAATGGAATCTCTATTAAGTTTGTAAGTAAAAAGCATGGAATTTAAAATTAAAAAGGTACGGAGAAAGCAGTAACCTCATGAACGCTTGCAACACTGACAAAGACAACATCTCCCCAACGAGGAAATCATAAACATCAGCTTTCGTTACACATGTCTCAGCATCCTCAAAGTAGTGGAATTGATCCTTGCTCAACCACACCTTTAAAGGATTCTCTTCCGGCTCATCTTTGGTGCATTCATGTAGCCACTGACACGCGGGTGACACATTTTTGTACACCTCATCTTCATCTTCCTTGTTTGAACCTTTCGAGGAAATCTTGTTGTTCGGGCCATCCTTTTGTTCTTTTGCGGAATCTCTGTTGTCGTGTTGTTGTTCTTGTTCTCTTTCAGCTCCCCCCTTTATTCACATTAACATATATATGACAACGACAATAAAAAGGATTAAAACGATAATTGGAAAATTAGTATTAATCAATTTTATTTAAGGGTTTTACTCACCTCTTCTGCAAACTGCACCCATTTCCTTGGCCACATCACGAAACTCCCTCGTGCTTCTCCCAAAGTATTCAATCCCCACTCTGGCCGCGGAAGGGGAAGTATTACATCTTCCCATCCGTCTACAATAGAATCAACTGAGACGTTACAATTGCCTACACCAACAGCTTGGAGATGCAAGACTTGGGCCTGGACAGTTGGTTGAAGATGGCCAAATGCAACCACCAGTAAACGACCATTTCCACCTCGTGGATCCCGGAGAAAGCATTTGCAATGGTGTTTCCTCCTGCAAAATAATTACAGTTGAAGGCCATATGATCAAAAAATAAAGTTAAAAGTACTAAAAAATGAAGTGTAAACTATTAAAAAATGAAGTTAAAAGTATGATAAAAGTTAGCAAACATTACCTCCACATCTGGAATGGGAGGCTCACTTGAAGCTCAGGAAGTCTGCTTTCGCCGGCTTGACTTGTCATGAACTTCATCTTCATTAGGTGAATCTATATCATGAATTCCCACCTTCTCACATAGAGCTTTGAACTTTTCTTTGACCAACTCCTCCACCATTTTTTCCATTTCTGGACTGATCTTCGTTTTTGAAGAACTACTTCCTGACTTGTCTTGTGGAAATGCCCTTCGCTTACCTAAACGTACACCTCCCAAACCTTTCACACGTCCTGCGTGGTCCGGGGGAAGTCCTGCTGCAGGGGTAGGATTCTGACCTTGAGATTCACCCTCGTTGTTCGTTCCAAGCTGTGTTATAGATACAAAATTGAATCTTCATATTATGTTCAATCAAGTACTATTGATGTTCTATTTTAATTGAATCTTCGTTTTATGTTCTACTTTAATTCAATGTTCATATTACACAAAGTAAATAGGAATGGGTAGGATTTCTCAAAATTAGTTGGCATGAAATACATAGTAGCTACTAATCAAACGAAAAATAGCAAAAATCAAACGAAGAATAGCAAAAACGAACACATAAAAAACAACAAACGAAAACAGCAAAAATCCAACAAAAATGGCAAAAAATGAAACAAATTTTCTTACCGCAGCATCTGCCACTTTCTTCAACTCAGGGTCTACAATCACTCGCCTCCCACTTGCATCTCTAGCATGTAAAGAACAGTACCAATCTACTACGCGATTTGAGCCGGTTACCGTAACAGATGAAGAAGAGGTGGCTTCCTTGTCACCAACACACGACACCACCTTTTCATAAAAACCTTCTTCTTTCCAATCATCTTTTGACCGCTCATACGGTTTCTGCCCCATGCGGTGATAGGCCTTCTTCTGCGAGGCACTTTGTGAAGCAATAGCGCGTTTTTCCTGTCCAAACCAAAAGGCAAATGATGGTTAGTAAAACATAGGATTAATGTAACAACAGGTACGATGGTTAGTGATATACTTACTACTTGCTCCGGAGTTGTTTTCTTTGCAACAAAGGCCTCCCATTCTTTGCTCGATATGTGAGGGTAAATATCGTATGGCATCTTATTAGCTTCCTTCATTGATCGCTTCCTTGTTTTGGTGATCCACCCACCCACAAGTTTAGACTTAAAATCTCTAAATCTTTCCGCAACGGCCGAGAGAAAAAGTTGCCTCTTAGCCTCATCAACTTCGATATGGAACAAATTCTACATAAAACAAATAAGGTTTAGCATATACTACATTAAAGTTAAGCCAATATGCAAGTTAAACCATAAATATTAAGTCCTTCTACACATAACAACGACATACCACAGTATCTTGCCACATAGCTGCTTTCAAGCCATCCTCCACGTCTTCCCACTTCAGCAAAATAGATAGATTTCTCATACAAATGCCGATATGTCTCCCATACATTTTTCGCCACTCACCGCATGGTTGGCCAGCATTATTGTACTCGAGATACATAGGTGTAGTCGACTTCACACCCCTAGAAGGACCTCTTCCTCTCCTGTTGCACAAGGACTTCGTCACACCCCTGTCAGCAGAAGATGCCTGCTGACCAGCAGCCTGATCAGGTGTGGAATGAGGTTGCTCAACAGCAGCCTGATTAGGTGCAGACTGAGGCTGCTGAGATGATGTCTGCTGTGGCTGACTGGGGCCAGTTTTAGGGGCTGCAGTTTCGGCTGCATCAATTGGTGGTGCTTCGTCAGCCATTCTCTCGAACTGCTCTACCTTCTGAAGGAATTTGTCGTACTCTATATCTTCCGGCTCTCCTTGATCTTGCTCTAAGCGATGGTCAAAACTTGGGTCCGACGAAGAACTTGACTCATCATTGGACATGGACTTCAATGTAACCTACAAACACAAATCAATGTAAATACAAAAAAAGGACATGAAAGAAATGTTTAGCCAATATCATAACAATATACCAACATTCGTTGAACAAAGTAAAAATAAAATCACTTAAAAATCACTCAAAACCACTAAAAAATCATTGACGCAAAATCCCTGGAGATGATAATGAAATGTATATATCATACTAAAATGTCTTACAATTACATGTGTATATCATATTTAAATGTGCATATCATAATTAAATGTGTTACAATTTTGAGTACATTCAATTTTCAGCAACAGTTATCCCTTTGACGTGGTCTTCACGCAGGTAACTGGACTCGTTAGCAACCGATTCGGCAACACTTGTTTTAGGACACATAAAAGGTGAAGAATCCTNGGATTTTGAGTCTTTAAGATCTGCTAATGTTCAGTAAGAAAAGGATGAACTTCTGCCATATGATGTAACACATACAAATGAGCTTGGTTGAGGATTGTCAANAGGACTGTCATATTCGCCAAACTCGTTCTTGACCCAATAGTACCCTTACCATCAAGCCTCCATTCATGACGAGTTTTAGGCAAACCAATAGGATGTGCACCTGCAACGTATTCTGCTATAAAATTTCCAACCTCATCACTGATGACCCCTTGAACAATACTAGATTATGGTCTTTCAGGATTCGTCACCTTGTTACCTAAGACCCCCATATGTCTTTCATAAGGATAGCACCATCTCAAGAACACGGGACCTAGAAGCTTAATCTCACGAACGAGATGTACAATTAGGTGGACCATTATATCGAAGAATGCAGGCGGGAAATACATCTCAAACTTACAAAGAGTTTCGACTACACATGCTTGGAGGGTATCCAACGTAGTTGGATCTAGTGCTTTGCTACATATTGTATTGAAGAAGGAACATAGTTCGGTGATGGTGTACCTAACATGTTTAGGTAAAATCCCACGGATTGCAATTGGTAAAAACACTTGCATCATAACATGACAGTCGTGTGATTTCATACTAGATAACATCAACTCACCATCTAAAGTCACAAATCTTCTCATGTTAGAAGAATACCCTGACGGCACCTTTAAGTTGTATAAAGATGTGCAGAAGTGTATCTTCTCCTGTTTCGACATTGTGTAGCAAGCTGGAGGAAGGTAGTAGGTTTTTTTCTCTTCATTTGAACTTTGTTGCACCTTTTCCTTCCCCTTTCCTTTCTGTGATGGTACATCTTCCTCCTGATTCTTCCTTTTTTTACTCTCTTTCAGCTGAGGCCAGAGCTCGGGTCGAACTCCAAGTTGTTTCAAGAACTCCCGATTTCCTTTAGTGTCTTTAGTCTTGTTCGGAATGTTGAAAAGGGTGGCAAGTATGGCATCGCAAACATTTTTCTCGATGTGCATCACATCGAGACAATGTCTGACTTGTAAATCTCTCCAATATGGAAGCTGCCAAAATATAGACTCCTTTTTCCACAACCCGGAATAGTTGACATTCGGTTTCCCAAAAATGGTTTGAACCCCCTTAACCTGTGAATACACCTCATAACCAGTTAATGGACGACGAGCAACACGATCCTCAACCATCCCATTGAATGGCTTCTTTTTCTTCCGAAAAGGGTGGTTAGGTGGAAGGAATCTTCGATGGCACCAGTCAACATACTTACCCACCCATGTAGAATCACCATCGTCCATGCAAATAGGGCAAGCCTTCATCCCTTTGTTCTTGTACCCAGATAAGTTACCATAAGCTGGAAAGTCGTTGACAGTGCACAAAAGCATTGCACGCAACGTGAAAGTCTCCTTTGCATGGGAATCATACACCAAAACACCCTCATCCCATAATTTTCTTAAGTCATCAACTAAGGGCTCCAAATACACATCAATGTCATTACCGGGTTGCTTTGGACCAGAAATAAGAAGTGATAGCATAAGGTACTTTCTTTTCATGCACAACCAAGGTGGAAGATTATAGATCGTTAAAATTACCGGCCATGAACTATGCTTCGAACTAAGAGTACCGAAAGGGTTCATTCCATCAGTGCACAACCCAAGCCTGAGATTGCGATTGTCATCTCCAAATGTCTTATACTTCCTGTTGATAGTCTTCCATTCCGGACCATCAGCTGGATGTTGTAGCAAACCCTTCACCCTTCTACCCTCCGCATGCCACCTTAGATTCTTAGCATCCTTCGTAATTGAAAACAACCGCTTGAATCTTGGTATTATTGGGAGATACCACAAAACCTTGGACGGCGGACCAGCTTTACCCCGTGCCCCTTGTCGGTCATAACGTGGCAAATTGCACTTTGGACACTTATCCAACAACTCATAATCTTTTCGGTACAATATGCAATCATTTGGACAAGCATGTATTCTCTCATACTCTAAGTCGAATGGACACATCAACTTCTTAGAATAGTAAGTCGACTTAGGAAGCTCTTTTCCATCCGGAAACATGCCACTCAGCTTTTCTAGTAACATTGTGAAACTTCTATCAGTCCAATTGTTTTCTGACTTGACACTAAACAATTCCATCACAGCAACAAGAATGGTCAATTTAGTACAACCGGGGTACAAAGGCTTTCGAGAGGCCTCTGAAATGGATTCAAAGCCTCGTCCATTGTCAAGGCCTTCCACCATCTCTTCGACTCTATGATCCGCTTCATCGCGTTCGTAATCATCATTCCTATAGACATCATCATTGGTTGCATGAGTATAGTCCTTGTTATGTTGATGACTACTATCATCATGTTGATGATTACCACGCGACGAAGGACCGTCATGGACTCCTGTCTCACCTTGATAACTCCACACATAATAATCAGGTCGAAAACCATGAAGAAGTAGGTGCAGCCTGACCTCAGCAATACTTTCAAACTTACGATCATTGGCACACTTGAAACATGGACAGTAAAACCCCCTGGTTTTTTGAGTTTGTGAATATGCTTCTGCACGCTCACAAAACTCAAACACCCCTTCTACAAATTTCGCCTTATCACGGCAATTGTACATCCATGACCGATCCTTTGACATCTTGTGCAACTAACAACACACAATTGAAGGTATTCAGTACAATAACATAGTAAATTTAATATATGGTTGTGTATAATTCTTTCAAAAATGTGCTTCTTGATTTAATAAACATTTAATTAGTTTATCAGTTCAGCAATTGCTTACTATAATTGAAGAAGCAAATTACGTAGTAGTGACAGATCATAAGGAATTTATCAGATTCCATGTACACTTGTTAGTTTGGGAGGTTGGTTTTGTTTTCCAATAGCCTTCGAGTTGTGAGTAGCGACTAAGAGCATGTTGGTTCAAAAACTTGGAATGGGATGGAATGAGAATATGAAACCATAGAGTATGATGTGAAAATCCGTTTCTTTTTATAAGTAGTTTGGCTCATCGCTCATATGTTAACAAGGGAGGTGTGGAATCCTATACCCTTGGTAAATGATTCCAACTTTTTCATCTTTTTCGTCATTAATAGCGACACCCATTCCATACTACTAGAAAGGGTTGAACTAAACACCCACTGCTGAGGTATTAGTATGGATTAGTAATGGATAATTTTTATTGTGAATGAATGAAAATGTACACTTCTTCTAACTGTATAACTGAAATACTGATTTGAGTTTTGACTTTAGTATTTGAAATGGAGCTCCAGCTTAGCTGGATTTTGAGTTTCCAAGTTTTGAATTTTGTTGGTTACTATGTGTACCCTTGATTTTTGAACCAAAACCAACATAAGATACCACCTAGTTCGAAATTCTATTTAAACCTTAAACCTAAATCTAGCTTCTTTAAACTTTTAAAACGTAAGTGAACAAAGCAAATCCACAAAGGACCTTCAACCAAACGGTCCAAACAGCATTGAAATCCTAAAATGTTTTCAAGCCAAAATAAATTCAAACATACACTGATAAGCATATAGAGTAAATAAGCCTTAGTAAACAGCATTATCTGAATTACAATTGTTTGCAAAAAAATCAAAAATAAAAAGTTAGGGTTTTCAAAATACCAGTTTAAGGTTTTCGAAGGACCAAAAACAGAAGATGAAGACCGACGAGGAAGGTAGGAGACGGCTGAGGAACAAAAACGACAACAATTAAACATAAAAATAAGAATAAAAAATCATGAACAATTGATTGTACTGCGAAAAGATCATCTAGTGCAACTTCACAAAAGGAATGACTTATTGGAATGCTTCTCAAGTTTCATTAAATCTTAAGAGCTAAAGGCTAAATGACTTACTAAAACGCAAAACTCCATCAATTTTAACAAATCCAGTTGAGTCAAAAGAGCTAGCACTCCATAGATACTAATTTATCGCTTTCGTAAGCTACTAAGAATCCAAAAATCAAAACTAAGGCAAAAGTAAAGACCAAAAAGCTCACAACTGAATCAAATTAGGGGGTTCAACATAGTAAATTTTAAAGAACTCAGAACCCCTGCATTCACAGCAACAACAGGCTTTCATCATCAGGCTTTTGACGTTGTATATTACATACATTACATCGCTTATAAAATAATCAAATGTCTCAAAGAATAAATAAATATCATGCCAATCAAAATGGTTTGGTTTTTTTTTTTAAGATCAGATGATAATTTTTCGGCACAGGCTGTAATGCAAATGGCTTTGAAGAACTGATCAGCTATAAAGTGAAGGAATGAGAAATTTATTGGACACTCTTAACAATATGACCAATTGACCATGGAGCAAATACAAGACCAACACGCTACAGCTTCTAAAAATAACTGGCTTAAAGATATTGATACATTACTCTGAAAGCCCAAACCCACGTTCAAAAGTTTAATTGTGAAAAGAACTCGGTGCCATAATGGTTGAAGTTAACTGGTGGGGCGGTGCATAGGTGCTGTGGGTAAAATGAAGAGAAAGGAAAGTATAGGCAGAAATGATTATGAGTTGGTGTTGGTGGATATATTAATACTTCAATAGCTCAACATTTGAACTATGAAAATTTTGTACTCCAAGGTTTTCGAAAGGTTTAGGCTTAACTTGAATCCTAAAAGAGAGCTATCAAACACCCTCTTAGATCTTAAACTTTTTATGCCATTCATAATACTCATAGGAGATGCTTTAATGTCAAACTTTTCAAACTATGGCATAAGAATCCTAACTTTTTGTATTCTTTTTTCAAGAAGCTCCCTCTTTATTCAGCACACTCACTTTCGAGGTTCCTAAGCTTTTTATAGTAATTGAATAAATCAAAAATTAAAGTTAAATTACAACCTGCACTTGCTATTTCAGTAGCATAGAACCAAGCTTCTTTCATCTCACAAAGGCAAGGCTGTAAATTTCATTTAAAACTGCCCTTCTACAAGTTTTGGAGTAAATAATGTGCTGTTGCATATACTTCCAAAGGCTAGATACTAGAATCCTCAAAATGGTAAGCTTGAACCCCCTAATTCAGTAGTGAGTTTTTTGGTCTTTACTTTAAAATTTAAACCAGGCTCGTCAACATAGTTTAGATATTAGAATCAAATTCTATTCAATGAGAAACAAAAAAAAAAAAAATCAAATACTTCCCAATTACTCAAATAAGTGCTCTATCAAGCAACTCAAAGGATAGTATGTAAAATGTGGTATTGCAACATTATATATGTATAAATGGGTATTGGAGTGTATTTAAGCGCAACTGTTATGTATTTATACTTAACCAAAACTGACCTCCACCAGGCCACCACAGCACCACCATAAACAAGCTATCATCATATCCACCCAACTTGACCACCATAGCCACCATGGCCTTGATAGTACAAGCCACCTAACACAACCACCATAATCACCAAACTTGAACAACATATCTAATTCGACCACACTAGCCACCCAATTTGGTCGTCAGTAGTTGTTTCAACCACCATAACCAATTCGACCAATCTCAGCCAATTCGACTACCTAAACCCTAACTATCTAATTTTGACAATCTAAACCCAATTTGATCAATTATAACCACTTAGCAACCTGCAAACAAACACCAATTTCTCTAAATGAAATTAATAAATTAATTACCAGCTTTTGAACAAACATGCATCCTACGAACAAACAACGAAAACAACAATCGGATGAAAGAAGTTCGACATTTCTAGCAACAAACGCTAAAATCAAAACAATGAAAAAGCAAATTTCAACCCTAAACCCTAGCGACGAACCAAACTAATACTAAGAAGCAGAAAAAAAAAACCCAAACGCTAAAACGACGATAAATTTGTCATAAAAACCAACAAAACGAAGCAAATTTTTTCTAACAAAACATAATTTTTTGTAACAAAAACTTACCTAGACAACAAAGACGAAGACCGACGAGGAAGGTAGGAGACGGCGACAGAAGAAGATAAGGGCGATGAAGAAGAAGAATACGACGAAGAAGAGGTCGTTGTGGACTGTTCAGAGGGAGTTAGGTTTGTAAGTGTGAGTTCAGATCGAAGGAAGAATGAGGAATGAAGAAAGACGAACTTGCTTGAGTGAAGAATAATGGGAGTTAGGTGTGAGTGTGAGTGTTTGAGTGTGAGTGTTTGAGAGGAATGAAGAAAGACGGGAAAAAAGAAGGACAACAAACGAAAAACAAACAAAAAAAAAATAATAACAGTCCCAACAGAAAAAAAAAGAAAAAGACAAAAAAATCTACATCACTTATTTGCTGCGGTTAAAAACCGCAGCAAATAATCAAATATAGCAGCAAAAAAAATTATTTGCTGCGATTACAAAAGAACCGCAGCAAATAATACTCCTTATCAAAAATATCAATTTATTTGCTGCGGTTTTTATAAAACCCCAAAAAACCGCAACAAATAAGGCGCAGCAAAATGTATTTTTTGTACTAGTGTGTGTTGCTGGATTTTATATTTTGTGAGAAGTTCCTCGCATTCACTTTGAAAATGAGTTCCATTATCAATGATGATTTTATGCGGGACCCCATATCGGCATATTATGTTGGTTTCAATGAATTATGCCACATGTTCGGCTTGCAACACATGATGTGAAGCGGCTTCCACCCATTTGGTGAAGTAGTCATTTGCTACCAATATGAATTCGTGACCTCCATGACCCGGAGGTGTAATCATTCCAATTATGTCAATCCCCCATGTTGAGAACGGCCACAGAGATGATAAAGAGTGTAGCAGCGATGGAGGTATATGTTGAGCATTTAGGTACTTCTGACACTTGTCCCAATTTCTCATGTATCTATTACAATCATCCTCTTGTAGTCTAATAATACCCTTGCTTGATAATCTTACAGGCTAGCATTCGAGCATTCATATGAATCCCGCATATGCCCGAATGCACTTGATCTATGACACGCTGAGCCTCTTTGTTGTCCACACATTAGAGGTGAGAAGCATTGTAATGTCTTTTGTATAGATCTCCTCCCCGAATGATGTACTGTGAAGCTATGAGTCTTAGGGCGTGTTGCTCTTTCTTCAACACACCAATGGGATATTGCTGGCTCTGTAAATAGTTCTTAATGTCACTGTACCAAGGCTCCTCTTGTGTGAGGTCGTTCACCTCGTTGTCTTCTTCGACCATACACACGTGGACTGGTTCTTTTCTTCTTTCGACCACCAAGAGCATTCCTATCGAAGAATTTGGGATGCGGATCATCGATGCCTGATGAGGCTATCGCACACCTATCAAAAATAAACCAAACAACTCTAACTAATGTAGCTAGGGAAGTTAGGATCGAATCCTCAGGGAAGCAATTAAACTCTATTAGTTCTAAAAAGCTTAAACTGTATAAAGGGCCTTGGTTGAGAATTATTGATTAACTAATTGACTACTGATTAACTACTAATTAACTACGGGAAATGATGGTGATTAAAACTAATATTAAAGGTCTAGGGTTATTCGGGTCACCAAGAATCAACTAATGGATTTACCAACAAAAAACGTTCAATCTCACAATTATGTCAAATTAGGGCTCACTAATTCTCTCAAAATTAGACTCCCTCAAAACTCATCTAGCGGCTCTCGCTCATGCGTAGACTAATTCCGCCTATTATTCAGTGGTCTAATTATTGTATTTTTACCTCTCGGCATCAAATTCGACAATTACCAAAATTGNATTACCAAAATTACAACTAAATCTGCGCATAATTCAATTGTAAACAAATAAGCCAATAATAGGAAATTGACTACTAATTGTAAAATTGAAACAATCTAAGTTGATTAGTCCATTAATTATTCAAGGTTTCTCTAACCCTAGAAAACTAACTACTCACTCATGATCATAGAAACTAAAGCAATTGTAGAAAACAAAACTAAAGACATGATCATAGTTAATGAATTAATCAACAATTATAAAACTAGAAGTAAAACAAGAAATTAGGGCATAAAAGATTAAAGAAACTAAAACTAAAAACATAAACTAAAATTAAACTTGAATTAAAGAGAACAGAATTAAGATTGAACTAAAACCTGAATTTGTATTGAATTGAATGATTGAAAAGATCCACAATAATCACCTCTTTTGAGAGAAAACTAAACTAAAACTTGGGTTCTAGAATAATAGAATGCGTTAATGAAAACCTAGGGAATATTACATTAAGTACTAAGTCGAAGTTTAGTGAAAAAGGAGAAAAAACGCCTAAAATTCACTGTGCCCGGCCGGCCGGCTGTGATGCACCCGAACCGGGCACAGTGCACTTGGACTGGGCGGGCCTTGGGGCTTCCCGCTTCGCTCATAACTCCTATAACTCGACTTCTATGCTTCCCCGGGGCTTCTAAGTTATGTCCTAGCTTCCTTTTAGCTTCTCAAAACGGTCAAGACTCTCACTAACTTGCCAAGTGCTCGGGATAAAGCGAAAACCGACACAAAAGCATCAATTCCTGCAATAAACGCCGAAGCAAAGCAACAACACTAAAAGCAACCGAAGTTTGTAGAATAGGCTCAAAAGAGCCTTGTTAGAGCCAAAAACCAACATGAAATGGGGGCAAACAATGAATATAAAATGAACTTATCAAACTCCCCCAAGCCAAGCCTTTGCTTGTCCTCAAGCAAACAACTAAACAAATAATGACTTTACCCCTAAAACTTTGAAAAACAAATCAACTCAAGCAATTCCGAACACGTAAGTTCCTTAACCAACCCATCAAAATCCCTTGACCGCCATCCACTTAAATCAAAATCAATAAGCCAACCATGTAAGAAATAGAAGTCGATGACTAGAGTAGCTCACTCGGTGTCACTCCACACATATAATTGAGCATAAGTAATGAAGCTCACCCTTAATCACAAAGAATGCAAATGCAAAAAGTGTTTAAATGCAATTTCTTGTGAACCCAAACCCACATCTCACACCTCATGCACGTGTTTAAGGGTAGTCACTCAATCTTAATGTGGAAGTCGACTCGAAATGCAAGTAATACTCACTAGCTTTGGCAATTGACTCACTTCACAAGAACTAAAAACATGTACATGCCGATCAAAAAGGTCTTTATAGGCTTGTAATGTGGCTAGGGTGATGGGTAGGATAAAATTTGGGATAATGTTGTGGTAAATGCGGGTTATACGCATGTAACAATCAAAGAACATAATCAACGTCTCCTCATTCAACTCCAACATCGCCCAATTTCTTATAGAATCACATCACACCATAAAACTTTACACTTCAACAACTCCAAAAATCACAAGCTCTTTCTTTCTCAACATTTTTTTCAATCTTTCTCATTTTTTTCTTTTTATTTTCATTTCTTTTTCTTTTCATTTCTTTTAACTTTCAAATTTTTTTTCCAAACTTAGGTTCACGACTCTTAATGATATGTCAAAGACAAAATCATCACACATACATAATTAGGCCAATTATAAAATGTAACATTTCAAATCTTGATTAAAACTAGCCTAGACATTGGTATGCAGAGCCTTAATGTGAGACCTATTATTAAACTTTAACAGCAACTAGCATTCCATAATTTTCCAATCCTCCAAAACCTCCAACAAATGCAAAACATCAACAAAACAACTCCACAAGTCCCCCAAGCCAAGCTTGGGCATATATCAATAAAACAAGGCTAGATAGGGTTGTAATGTGGCTAAAATGCAAATGAAGGGTAAAAAGCTCAAACTAGGGACCAACGGAAAATTTGTGAAGGAATGCCTAAAATCTGAAAGCACCTAAAAGAAATGAATGCCTTTTGTCATTCGCGACATGTAACACACAAAAACCAAGCTACTAGAGTCAAAAGCCAAAACACGGACCATACAAGCACCAGGAACTAAGCACACATGAAAAGAAATAAGCATATAATAATGTATGAGGCTCAAATCCTCCCGTTAACACAGTTCAAACCTCTACTCTACACATGGCTATAATGGCAAGATTAGAAACTGTTTCAAGCTAAGTCAAGTTCAAGTCCAAGTTGGCAATTCCCAAAACATAGCTCATCACATGCCCGAACCAATCAGAAACATTTTTTAAAAAAATGCGGGGCACATGGAAGTCATATTCATAAAGTTTACATTAGTGCTTATTAATCAACAATTTCAATCAATTCATACAATTCAACTACTAACTACTAAAAGCAAAAAAAAATCTAAACTATGAAAGCAGTACATTTTTTTGGTCTTATGTAAACTCCTACTTCTAACAAGTAGTACAAACCATATGACTCTCCTATGAAAGCAATAAAAATTATACTAGAAAGCAGTAAAATCTAAACTAAGAAAGCAAATAAAACTTACCTCCCCCAAGCCGGACTCAGCAATGTCCTCAGTGCTGAAGGGAGTAGAGTGAGAGGGAAGGGAAAGTGGAGGGGTTTGAGGAGTTTAGGGAAGGTGATAAAAGTTTTTGAGGGGAAGGAATGAAGTGGTGAAGGAAAGAAAGAGAGGTGTGGGCACTAGAGGTAAGCTTGAGTAGCATTCACGGATTAGAATTTGAATACTTCTCACTCTTTCGAACATATCTCACAATATATAAATCGGATGAGCCTGAGTGTTGCTTCATTTGAAAGTAGACTAAAATAGCTTTTCAACGGTAGGTCGCATGTCCCATAAAATGTCTTAGATTAAAAGTTATGACTGTTTCAAAATGACGCTTCTACACAGTTTAAACCAGAGCAGTTCGCCCAGCCGGGCCTAGTGACAAGTTTGGAATTTTTTCTAAGTGTTGAAATTGATGACGCGCGCCCGGTTGGTGTGCAATACGCCCGGCTGGCCGGGCACAATGATAACGTGTTTTTTTTTTTTTTTTGCCTTCTTCCTCCAAATGTTCTCCCTTAAGCCTATAAAATACATAAAAGTTCACAAAAAAACATTAGTCCCTCACACTATCTCACTATAATTATGAAAATAAAAGCAAAATAAACTACGAAAAATTGCTAAACTAGCTACGGGTTGCCTCCCTCGAAGCACTCTTTTAAGGTCATTAGCTTGACCATGTTACCTCATAGCTCATGGAGGATCGAAGAGTGAACGTAAACCGCATTTAGTTAGATAATCAAAGAAATGAGGAATTATTGGTTGCTCAAATGCCTCACGTTCCTTGGTGAAAACCTCATTATTTGTCGTATTCGCATTGCAAGCATGAGAAGATTGTTTTGAGGTATCCGACGTTCCTTGGGACGGGATATCCTTTTCTTTTGATCCTGACATAGCTTGTTAGTAACACCATCTTCATCACCTGCAACAGTATCCAAACACACAGGAGCCTCCAAAAGATCCTTTTTAGGGGACCGAGGTAAGTCATCAAGAACAATTTCATTAAGAGTACAAATTGCATGACATGATTATTCTATCATACTATTTTTCAATGCACTATCAAGGTTAAAGGTAACCTTGTCATCACCTACAGAAAGAGTCAAATTTCCATTTTTTACATCAATAACAGCTGCTGCAGTATTTAAGAATGGTCTACCTAGAATAATAGGGATGTGTGCATCCTCCTCCATATCCAACACTACAAAATCAACAGGAATAAAGAATTTCCCGACTCTCACCGGGACATCCTCTAAAATACCTTTAGGGTAATTCACTGTCCTATCTGCCATCTACAAAGTAATGTTACTGACCTTCAAATCACCCATATCAAGCTTTTTATAAATAGACAAAGGCATGACAATAACACTAGCCCCTAAATCACATAAAGCTTTGTCAATAAACAGGGGGCCAAAGTTACAAGGAATAGAAAAACTTCACGGATCCTTCAGCTTGGGTGGAGACTTGTTTTGTAATATAGCACTACACTCCTCCGCAAGTGCTACAGTCTCCACCATACTCAACTCATGTTTTCTGCTCAAAATGTCTTTCAAAAATTTAGTGTAAGTAGGAATTTGAGTTATCAAATCAGTAAAAGGAACAGTAACCTGCAAATTCTTAACAATAGCTAAAATTTACTGAAATGATTATCATTCTTACTCCTGGTCACCCTGTTCGGAAAAGGCAACCTAACCTGTGACCTCGGGATCGTATCAATCGATGTGTCATCTACCTTCTCCTTAGGTGCTTCAGTTTCCTTAGCTGGAACTGCCTCTAGATCTTCAATCACCAAATCACTGGTCTTCTTAGCTCCACCTGCAACATCAGAATTAACATCATCGGTAGGCATTTTCGGGCCCTCATAAGCAGTTCCACTCCTCAAAGTAATGGCATTGACATGGTCCCTTGGGGGATTCTGTGATGCCTGTGATACTGGAGGTGTAGGTTGTGATGGAAGGTGGCCTGGTTGCCTTTGAGCAGTTGATTGTGCAATCTGAGCTATCTAAGTCTCTAGGTGCTTGTTGTGAGCCTGCATTGCCTCCATATTTTTTTGCATCTGTAACATCATATTTTTCAGCTCTGAAATTTCACCACTAGGTTGAACTGGCAATGGTGGTGCTAATAGTGGTGGCCTGCTGAAACCTGGTGGGTGTGGTGGTACATATCTCTGCATCTGCTGGGGTGCCTGCTGAGGTCGCATAGCTTGCTGAGGATTCAGTACATTGTTATTGTTCTTGTAGGAAAAGTATGGATGATCCTTCCAGCCCGGATTATATGTATTAGAAAATGGATTGTTCTTGTAGGCTTGAAAGGCACACACTTGCTCTACTGAACTGGAACATGACTGGGAACTATGACCGAATGAACCACAGGAATCACATAAAGGGTCAGTGCATCCCGAATGTGCAGCTACAGGTGATGGTGGAGGAGCTGTAGTACCAATCTTATCGAGCTTCTGACTTATGGCATTGATCTGTGCAGCCAAACTCTCATACTTATCATCAACCACATGTTTCCCACCCTTCTTGGAATGCCCTCTGAGGTTACCAAACTCTGAATTATGAGTGGCAATTTCATCAATCAGTTCATATGCAGCATTGACCTCCTTGTTCATGAATTGACCATCAGCAGCAGAATCTAACAAAGCTCTACTCTCATTACCCAAACCATTGTAGAATGACTGAACCAAAACCCACTTCTCAAGCCCATGATGAGGACACATTTGCAATAACTCCTTGAACCGTTCCCAAGAATCATAAAGTGACTCATCTGTCTCCTGATTGAAATTAGTAATTTGGCTCATCAATAAAGCAGTTCTCTATGGTGGATAGTACTTCCTCTGAAAAGCAAGAGCCAAGTCTTCCCAACATGTAATTGTAGCCATATTAAGATCATTCAACAAAGTTCTAGCCTTGTCCTTCAACGAAAATGGGAACATTCTCCTCCTAATATAATCCTTAGAAACGTTCATTTGCTTGATGGTATCACAATATTGAAGGAACTTCTGCAAATGTAAATTCGGATCCTCCTTCAATGTCCCTCAAAACTGATTTCGTTCAACCATATTCACAAGAGCCAGTTTCAGTTCAGAATTAGCAGCATCAGTATCGGGTACTGAATAACCTCCAGCCATAGACTCCGTACTAGGCAAGGAGTGGTCTCTCAATGAACGGGCCGTAGGTGGCGGTGGTGGAGGTGGTGGTCGTCTACCCTGTCCTTCTCCTTCGGCAGCCATTTCGACCTCTAAATACCCTTCAAACAATGGGTTGAAAGTGAACTCGAAAAACTGAGACAAATCAGAAACAGTCTCCTCCCCAGATCGAGGAAGAAAAATTCGGCGTCTACTACGTCTCAACCGCTTCAAAAATACTTGCTCGGGCTCAAGGAAAATGAAAGTATCAGGCTCGTGGTCGTTTTGCATAAACCTATGAACCTGCACACAATGGGAACTCCGAGCAATGATAAGAAATAGCCCCAAAGAACCGAATAGTTCCTTGAGACTAAGAAAAATAAAAAGAAAACAGTATAAACCTGACTAACAGAATTAAAAATTGCCTCCCCGGCAATGGCGCCAAAACTTGATGAGGCCATCGCACACCTATCAAAAATAAACCAAACAACTCTAACTAATGTAGCTAGGGAAGTTAGGATCGAATCCTCAGGGAAGCAATTAAACTCTATTAGTTCTAAAAAGCTTAAACTGTATAAAGGGCCTTGGTTGAAAATTATTGATTAACTAATTGACTACTTATTAACTACTAAATAACTGCGGGAAATGATGGTGATTAAAACTAATATTTAAGGTCTACGGTTATTCGGGTCACCAAGAATCAACTAATGGATTTACCAACAAAGAACGTTCAATCTCACAATTATGTCAAATTAGGGCTCACTAATTCTCTCGAACTTAGACTCCTTCAAAACTCATCTAGCGGCTCTCGCTCATGCCTAGACTAATTCCGCCAATAATTCAGTGGTCTAATTGTAGTATTTTTACCTCTCGGCATCAAATTTGACAATTACCAAAATTACAACTAAATCTGCGCATAATTCAATTGTAAACAAATAAGCCAATAATAGGAAATTGACTACTAATTGTAAAATTGAAACAATCTAAGTTGATTAGTCCATTAATTATTCAAGGTTTCTCTAACCCTAGAAAACTAACTACTCACTCATGATCATAGAAACTAAAGCAATTGTAGAAAACAAAACTAAAGACATGATCATAGTTAATGAATTAATCAACAATTATAAAACTAGAAGTAAAACAAGAAATTAGGGCATAAAAGATTAAAGAAACTAAAACTAAAAACATAAACTAAAATTAAACATGAATTAAAGAGAATAAAATTAAGATTGAACTAAAACCAGAATTTGTATTGAATTGAATGATTGAAAAGATCCACAATAATCACTTCTTTTGAGAGAAAACTAAACTAAAACTTGGGTTCTAGAATAATAGAATGCGTTAATGAAAACCTAGGGAATATTACATTAAGTACTAAGTCGAAGTTTAGTGAAAAAGGAGAAAAAACGCCTAAAATTCACTGTGCCCGGCCGGTCGGCTGTGATGCAACCGAACCGGGCACAGTGCACCTGGACCGGGCGGACTGATTAGGAAGCCTTCGGGCTTCCGGCTTCGCTCGTAACTCCTATAACTCAACTTCTATGCTTCCCCGGGGCTTCTAAGTTATGTCTTAGCTTCCTTTTAGCTTCTCAAAATGGTCAAGACTCTCACTAACTTGCCAAGTGCTCGGGATAAATCGAAAACCGACACAAAAGCATCAATTCCTGCAATAAACGCCAAAGCAAAACAACAACACTAAAAGCAACCGAAGTTAGTAGAATAGGCTCAAAAGAGCCTTGTTAGAGTGAAAAACCAACATGAAATGGGGGCAAACACTGAATATAAAATGAACTTATCAATGCCAATTTAGGCAAAGCATCGGCAAACTGATTGTCTTCCCTCTTTAAGTAAGTGTATTCTATATCTTCGATTTGGTAGGCAATTTTCTTCAAATGAGCTTGATCAGGAGCTTAAAGAAGAATCGCCGTAGACCCTTAGCTTTTGGACTTTCAAGGCCACCGTGCCCTCGAGCCCTATGATGCAGGCTTAATATTCAGCGGTGTTATTAGTCACATCGACGTATAATTTTGTTGATTTGGGGGTGTGCTCCTCTTTGGGCGAGATTAGCATAACACCGACCCCACACCCTTGTTTATTGGAGGCACCATCAAAGTACAAGGACCAACTTTCTTCTGGTATATTTAAGGTCAAATTCGGCCAATATGATCATGCATCTTGATATTCTTTTGTTTACCACAGTTTAATGTGTGGTCAAGAAGAAAGCAAGTTATTAGCCAGTCACAGTTAATGTGTGGTATAGGAGGTTCAGTTTAATTAAAGGACACACCAAAGATTAATTTTGAACCACCATAAGTTGAAGATAATTAAATTGGCTTACGTGATTGGATGCATCTTGGTATGTGATGTTGCATGAGAGTCATCACATTGTTAAACCTGTTAAATCACGTAAAGTGTAAGAGGACTTGCATCAAAACTATTGAAACGTATATACCATGAGTATGAACAATGGTGGGAGTCGTATGGAACAGTGATCTATGACTTCTAATTGGGGTACAAGACGTTGTACTCTTTTCTATTTTAATGCGCTGGATATCCGTCACTTTATGTGACAATGTAATACCTTCTTGGAGTTGCTCCCAAGTTGGTGCCCAATAGGGCGATGATTTTTAAGGAGGAAACCCGTTCGATGCAGGATCCATAATTATAAAAATAGTGAATAATCTAGTTGAGTCCATGTACAGGAAAAAGGTTTGTCAAAGGTAAGTTGAGTGTATGTTTTATTTCTTATTGTTGTTGCATAGTCTTTAGTTGTTATGTACTCAGCTTTACTGACTGTTTGTTTTGTGTACATAGCTTTGTCTTGGACTTGGCCCTACAATGACCCACTTGTGGTGAGTAGTTGTCTAGTAAAAGAAAAGCTGCAGGTACAAGTGGGCATAAGTCATTTCATGATGAGATGGAGTGAGAGCGCTTGCTGTGTTAAGTGTATGTACTACGTAGATAGCTACATACATGATACTAAAACATAATAATTCATTTTAAATGTTAAGTGTCTCTCTGGTCATAGCGATTCTTTTTCCTTTTTTATTTTTATGGCTGTTTATACTCTCAGAATGGTTGATTGGCAGGATATAAGATGCAGTGGCTTGGAATTTTACTTTGCCCATGTTTGATAAGTTATAGCTGTATAGATTAAGCCTAAAGGTTTGGTCCTCCTGGTTTGGAAATATAATGTATGAGGTTGTAAGTTTTGTTATTGAGTTTCTAGGTTGCCTTTAATTTTCTTCTCTTTAGGTTAACTTCTTTCTACCATGTCATGACTTGATTTTTGATTGCTAAAGCTTCATTATGTCAATGGTTGAGATCATTTCAGCTTGTGTACTAAATTTTTGACGTTTTGTTGCCAACTGCACAAAATCTATTTGATATTAAAGGCATAAAATTGGTTTTTACTATGATATACAAGCAATTCTATCTTTTAGCAGAGAATGTTAAATTTACCAAGGATATAAGTTGGCGTACTGTTGGCATTGAAGTAATGAAATCTTTTGACTTCATGCTATTCTACAAAGCATGAAGGCTTGTTTGGGCATGGTTTTGTTTTAGTGCAGTGCTGGTTTATTTTGGGGTTTTGTGCAGACTGCAGAATGCAGTGATAATGCAGACTGCACAATATAACAAAGAAGACTTGGCAAGTTTTGACACTTAAACTGAATGAATCACGACATACATAGTTGCATACTTATATAGTACTAGCTAGCATACAATATGAACTGCACTAAAAACAAAAAGAGAGAAATAAGGTGGAATTGGGACTTTATTTTTTAATGAGTGTTTTTAATGTTATTGAAGTTGCAAAATGAAGGAAATTAAAGTAATCACCGACATTTAGAAGTAAATTAAAATTGAAATTGAAATAAAAACACCGTTGTTAAAAACCTTGAATTGGTCTAATGTTTTGTAATGTAATTCCCATATTAAATTGAATAGTGAATTGAAAGTTTGTGTCTTTCAGACATAAAGTCGGACATTTGGTGTACAATTCAAGGTGTTTTTTAAGGTTAGATTTTGATCATTATTTTCTGCTCCACTCAAATTGTTGTTAGCTAGATTGATCTGACTTGATTAGTCAAAATTAAAGCAGTTTAATTCCTTAATTAATGTGATGCAATACTGTAAAATTATAGCATATATATGACATATTCTTTTTAATTTATGAGTGTTTGCCCAAATTATAGTGTAAGGAGTACGATTGAAATCTGATACATTTATTTTGTTTTTTTTTTTCGTGAACATTTAAGTTAAGTCACGAAATTTTTTTGCATGTATCAGATACAGAATCTGATATGTTTCTGATATATGCTTCGTGAAAAGTTTAAGTAATCTGATATGCTTCGTGGCAATTTTTATTTTTGTTGTTATGCTTCTCAGAAATTCAGTTTTTTTAATGGGGTGGGGTTGTAGCTGGTTGTAACTCTGGTGACTGAGCAGGGTCTTCTCAGTTATCCTGTAGGTTTTGGTTGTTTTGTGGTGTAGAAGTGGTGTTTGGGGTTGGTGCTGTTGTTTTGTTGCTGGTGCTGCTGCTTTGTTCTGCAGTTTTTACTAAGGCTGTTTTGCTGGTGTTGTTTGCTTTGTTTGGTGGCTGTTAGTTTCTTGGCTGTTAGGGTTCAGTGGAGGGGTACTGCAGGTTTTTGTTCTTGTTTTGGGTGCTTAGTGTTGGTTGTTGGTTGAGGTGAGATTGTTTTAGGAGCACTAAATTTTGGACGTTTGGGCTTCACCTAACATGAATAAATGATTGCTTCGTGAGATTTGGACTATGTATTATGTAATGTTGTAGTAAATTGTTTTGTCTTTGTTTTTTTTTCAAATATTTAAATATTATTTATTATAATTTTTTTGCTCTGTGTTTTGACTTTTGATATTGCTATGTTGATCTTTATTCTAAAGTCGGAGCATGTTATATAATTAACTTTTACATTCGGCTGTGTAGCTAAAAGATTGTTCATCGTTGATCTATCAAGCTATAAAAATTATACATTTTGCTTGCACTCACAAGCATTTATTTTACTGATCCAGTCTATAGAAGAACAATCAGGACACTGCTAGGGATCATAACACAGGCTGCAGAATATCTGTTTTTGACAACCAAAAAGAACAGTTGTGACTACCATAGGTAGAGGTAGACGTGTGGAGTTGTGTGTGGGTCCGTCACCAAAGGGTATTTGGTAAGTGTTGCTAATTCTTACTCTCGCTCCTTTAAAATTCAGTTCACACCTACTCTTTACATTCAGTTTACTCTTAGCTGCTCTCAAATTCAATTTGGTTATTGTAGTTCTATTATGGTGTTATTATGGTGGTATTGATGTACATAATCTAAATGGTTGAAATTATTATGAATTAAAAATTAGAAATATATGGATCGAATTTTATATGTTGAAGTTCCAATGTCAATTACACTAGTATACACATGTTGATACAAGCATTTCATGTTACTTAATCTAAATGGCTAAAATTATTAAGAATTAGAAATATATGGATTGAGTTATTTTATTTTGAAGTTCTATGTCAAGTTGACTGTTATACTTCTTTCGTGATTTTACAATTTCCATTATTATTGTTGTCTAGAAAGATTAGATTGTAGGAGTTACTACTTGAAGCATTAAGTTGAACTTACTTGAATTCATATTGTAGGATTTCCCATTAACTTATTTGAATTTGCTGTCATATTTGATAAGAATAGTAATTCAAACGGATAGTTTGTCCACTATGATATTCTTTCTACCGTGCAGTAAATAACTGGAAATATGACTTATTCTTCTTGTTGAATTGCTTCATTATGTTTTGCTAGAAATGAATCGTAGTTGGATGTATGGGGACCGTTGGCAACGGGCCTATCTAGATGGGGTTTTGGAATATTGTAATAGCGCAGTGAAATATCGTTCAGATTCTAATGAGGAATTGATCTTTTGCCCTTGTCGTGATTGTGATAATATAAAGTGATGGGTCGATGTTAAGATTAATGAAAACCATTTGTTGAGTGTTGGGTTTACGGATAACTACCAGGTTTGGTACTACCATGGTGAAAACGTGGGTTCTATGGACACCAATGAATTTCATATGGATGATGAGGTTGTCGGGGATGATATTAACGATGTTAATGAACCAATACAAGGTGATCAAAATGAAATGGAGGAGATGATGGGTGCAATGGGTGACAATGACAATGATCAACCAATGATGTTGGATGATTTAAAAAAAGCCGCAGAGACACCTGTTTCTAGTTCTTCTAAGTATTCTAAGTTGTCTGCAACCTTGACACTATTTAACATCAAATCTAAGAGTGGATGGAGTAATGAGAGCTTCGATTGGTTGTTGGAAACCTTAATGGACATGTTTACAGCTGATTTGCCTAAGTCCACCTATTTCGCTAATAAATTGATGAATCCATTAGGCTTAGGGTATACAAAGATAGATGCATGTCCCAACGATTGCGTGCTCTTTCAGAAGGAGTATGAGAAGTTGCAATCTTGTCCGATTTGTGGAGAATCGCGTTACAAGCGAGAGGGTGCAACCCCGGACGCGTCGAAGTGGCCTCCAACCAAGGTTTTATGGTATCTTCCTATCATACCAAGGTTTAGAAGACTGTTTTCGATCAATGAAGAAAGATGCTAAAAACTTAGTTTGGCATGCTGAGGAAAGAAAGAAAGATGGGTTAATTCGACATCCGGCTGATGGCGAACAATGGAAGAACATTGATAAAGAATTTCGAGCCTTTGGTGAAGAGCCTAGGAATTTGAGCCTTGGGTTAAGTACAGACGGGATGAACCCCTATGGTACTTTGAGCAGCACACACAGTACATGGCCAGTGTTGTTGACCATATATAACTTGCCTCCATGGTTGTGCATGAAGCGCAAGTACATCATGTTCTCACTCCTCATTTCGGGTCCGAGACAACCTGGACATGACATTGATGTGTACTTAGCGCCTTTAATTGATGTCTTGAAATTGTTGTGGCATGAATGTGTGCCAATGTTTGATGCCCATACGAATACAAATTTCACACTGAAGGCAATGCTTTTTTGCACAATCAATGGTTTCCCAGCATGTGGTAACTTGTCGGGATATAAAATAAGATCGGAGCAAGGATGTCCAATATGTGAAGAAGAGATGAAGCCAAAGTATCTGAAACATTGGGGAAAGAATGTCTTCATGCATACTAGGAGGCACTTACCACGGTTTCACCCTTATTGAAGGATGAAGTCTCAATTTAATGGGGAGACTGAGCATGGGATTGCAAGAAGGCCACTAAACCGAAAACAAGTTTATGATCGAATAAAAGATTTGAAAACATGATTTGGTAAAGGTCATCATCAACCTTCAAAGAAGGGTGAACTACGGAAAAAAGTTTTCCATACTTTGGGATCTTCCATATTGGACACACCTAGCTGTTAGACAGTGCCTCGATGTTAGGCACATCGAAAAAATTGTTTTTGATGCACTTGTGGCGACGTTGTTGGATACTCCAGGGAAAACCAAAGATTTTTTAAGTGTTCGTAAAGATATGATGGAAGACAAAATTCTACCTAAGCTATGGCCAGAGTAAAGTGCAGATGGAACCAAAGCCTTTTTACCTCGAGCTTGCTGCACATTGTTACGAGATGAGAAAAGAAGGTTTTGTGAGTGCTTGTGTGGAATCAAGGTTCCAACTGGTTATTAATTCAACGTACGACGTCTAGTTTCCATGACTGGTAAGAGATTGATTGGCATGAAATCGCATGATTGTCATGTCTTGATGCAGGTCTTCCTACCTATTGCTCTTCGTGGTCTTATGTCAAAACATGTTAGGCATGTTATACTGAAGTTGTGTTTATTTTTTAACAAAATATGCAAAAAAGTTCTCGTTCCTAAGGAGCTTGACACGATGCAAGATGAATTGATTGAAACACTTTGTAAGTTTAAGATGTATTTCCCACCTTTTTTTGACATAATGTTTCATCTCATAATGCATATAGTACATGAAGTCAAGGAATTGGGTCCTGTTTTCTTGCAGTGGATGTACCCATTCGAGAGATACATGGGGTTTTTGAAAGATAAAGCAAGAAATCCAGCAAAAACAGAGGCCAGTATAGTTAGAGGGTACACGGCCGAGGAGTGTTCAAATTTTTGTGCTGTGTTTCTAGTTATGCGTCAAGAAATTGGTATGGGTAAATCTCGTCATGAGGGGAGACTTGAGGGGTATGGTACGGGGGTCACAAGCAGATCAAACCTCATAGTGAAAGATTTCATCAAGCACACTAGTGCGTTCTTCAACACCTATCTGATGTCCACCCTTATGTTGAAAAATTCAAAATACTCTTCATTTACGATAATGCAAGAGCTCAACCGTACTTTTGCCGAGTGGTTTCAAACCCAAGTTTATTTAGAGATGAATGTGCCTAATTCTAATATGTGTGATACAATAGCGTGTCTTGCAAGGGGTCCTCAATCTGTTGTTTCTTCTTTCCAAGGCTATGATATTAATGGCTTTTGCTTTTCCACCAAAGTCCAAGATGACAAGGGTGTTCACCAAAATAGTGGCATTGTTGTTGTTGCATCTTCTACTAAATATTCAACTTCCAAGGATATTAGACCAATTAATGCGACGCAATCGTATCATAGAGTTATTGATGAAATATAGGAGCTTGATTATTTAGATTTCAAAATTCCATTGTTCAAATGCAAGTGGGTGGACAATCGTCGTGGTTGCAAAATAAGTGAGGAAGGGATGACTTTGGTGGACTCAACCTGATTCAGTGACACATATGAACCCTTTGTATTAGCTTCGCAAACAAAACCAGTGTTCTACATTGTAGACAATGTTGATCATCAATGGCGTGTCGTTGTACAAGGAAAGAGAAAAATAGTTGGTGTTGATGAAGTGGTTGATGAGGAAGAGTATGATAAGTTTGACGATACTCCTCCTGTGTATACAGCGATGAATCCTTTATGGGATGGAGAAGATATTGTTGATGATGAAGTGTATGATCGTGAAGAAGGCGATGTTGTTGATGTCCAACAATGACATTGACATCATTTTGGTA
Organism: Suaeda aralocaspica; assembly: GCA_016808085.1. Lineage (NCBI taxonomy): Eukaryota > Viridiplantae > Streptophyta > Magnoliopsida > Caryophyllales > Amaranthaceae > Suaeda > Suaeda aralocaspica. The sequence goes on along the minus strand of PYUH01000329.1, from coordinate 345 downwards.
GAACTTAGATTTTTAGTTAATTGCAATATAATGTTTTTTAATTCATTTTTCATTTGAGTATTGTGACAAATTTTATTTAATTCCATTGTTTTTTGAATAATTTTTCATTCAAATTTGTAGTTACAACGGTTTTTTTTCCAGGTACAGAAGGTATCATAATGGTCGAACACCATTGTTGTTTCTATAGGAACACTGCAAGAGGGGGGGTGAATTGCTGTGTGGAACTTGTATGCGGATTTAAACAAATTTAAACGAATTAAAGAGTACGAGTGATATATTTATGAGAAAAACTTCCTTGGCCCTAAGGGAAGAAACTCCACTTCTATATAGGCCTGTAACCGCAGA
>PYUH01003455.1:0-38334 GCA_016808085.1 Suaeda aralocaspica | reverse complement strand
GATCGATATGTTGATGATGGAATCTTGTTCAAGGCGGAAATTGGTGGTGCCTTAAATTTTCAGTTTTTGTGAATCGTTTGTGAGAGAGGCGGCATGGAAGATGACTTGCCGGGAATTTTGATTTCTAAAACTCTTAGTATGTTGCAAGAACATTTTTTATTAGCCTATAGTTGATTGGAGTGTTGAAGCTGTCATATCACAATGTGTTGTGTTATTGTGTTGGAAGGAAAAGGCAACTTTCATCCGGGGTTGTACACGCTATTGTCAGTTCCTGAAGGTCCCTGAGAAGAGTTGTCTAGGATTCATTGTAGGATGCCTAGAACCACAAGAAGCAGGATTCTATCATGTGTGGTGGACAGATTTGAAAAATGGCCTAAGTTTTACACCTTTCCATAAAACTGTGATGCCATTGAATGTTGCAGACTGGTATCAGGAGTGGTGAGGGACTACAAGGAGTTCCTAAATCTTTTATAGTGATAGAGATCTTCAAAATTCATGAGCTACTTCTAGAAGAAGTCATTGTGGTAGATGGTGGTCGGGACGAAATTATCTTTAGTACATCAATATCGTCTCAGACTAATGGGAAACACTGTGAAGTGACAAACAAAACCATTGGAGTATTACTGCGTGGATTAGTAAGCAAGACTTAGAAGGATTGAGCATGAAACTAGAACATGCTGAGTTGCTTATAATAGATCACCCCCCCCATACTTATGGAACCAAGCATTCGCCTTTGAAGTTTTTTAGGGAGTTGAATCCAAATACCAAATGATTCCATCGTATTCCTAACGGTGAGTTAGTTTATAAGATTCTTTATCCAAAAATTGGATATATACAGAAATTACATGCACATGTTAGAGCAAGAATTAGAGGTGACTGATCAGTACAAAACACGTGCCAAATAAGCATAGACCAACGAGGCTCTGCTGAAGTCGATTAGCTAGTTGGCTACCACCTGTGGAAGGTAGGTTCAAATCATAGGAAAAATAGATTGATGCCTAGGTGTGATGCTCCTTTCAGCGGAAGGCCAGGAGATTATGGAGTCATGTAGTTTCAATATAGGTGAATTAATATCCGTATATTCCTAATGGACAAATACGAAGTTTGAGTTAAAACTCTTTTGAAGAAGAACGAAAGGATGATAAAAGTGTAAATGGCATACATATATTGATCACCACTTCGAAAGTTAGTTTGTGAATGCGGCAACGGATGCAAAAAACATGGGTGAATTGATTGCTGATGGGAGACTCAAGTTATATGGGTGCACCAGGGTTGGGATTGGTTTGGCTTGAGCCACACTTAGTGCCACCAAATAAAGGAAAGGAAATGGTGGAATAGGGGAATAAGTTAGCTTTGCCTATGGGTTTTTCCCACTGCGTTTGCTACGGTTTCTAATTTCAGACATTGAGTCTTTTATTCTGTAGATCTTGATCATCATTTCAACCTAAAAGACATGAATAATGTTTCTGAGGTTTTGATTAAATATGCATCTTAAAATGTTTCTGAGATTGGAAGGAGTTTCTTGAAATTGCGCAAAAATGGAGCGAGTGAATGACGGACATTTTGACGATTTTTGACAACTTGGGCAAGTTCTTATCACATGGATTTAGATGTTATTTGGTTGACTATTTTGTGGTGTTAATTATTTATATAGGTTTTTAGGTTTAGAATGAAATCTAGTTAGTCTGAGTTAGTAGAATAAAGGCAAGTTGCGAGGATCAAGTTGTGCAAGTGGATCATTGTGAATATAGATTATTATTGTACGGTGTTTTGAAAGGGGGGTCCAAATATGTTTGGCTTCTCTAGCGTATTTAGAGTTGTTAGGATTTCGTTATGACTTATATCTATAACAGGTCTCAATTAGTATTGTAACAAGTCAGTTTTTGGTGTGATTAATAAAGTAGTGTTTTGTTTACTTTAAAACACAAAGTTCGAAATTTCTGGAGTTGGTGGTGGTTGGGGAACTTTCCATTATACTCTTTTGTGGATGATTAGTGGCTTTGGGGGTGGCCTAGGGTTTCAACAAAGACAAGGTAATTAACCTTAAATCGTGACTTTGGTGGTAGGCCTTTAGAAAATTCAGGGATTTAGATTTTCATAGTTTTGTGAGTTTTTGTCATACGAAAAAATAACATCATGATCAAATACCAAGAGCAATGTAGGCACTATTTCCAAAGTATAAGGCAAATTCTCGATTAGGGGACCCACAACAAGAAAAGAACATATCAAGCCAAGAAAGAAAATAAGACCAAAGGTTGTGGTCTATAATGCGTGAAGGCTCAAAAATCACCAAGGTTCAAAAATGATCATTTATGCAGCGTTTTGATAGAGCCACGGGATAAGAAACCAAGATTCACTACACAAGTTCCTAAGCGTCTCTAACAGGTTTTATATATAGAATGCATGACTCATGAATTACCTTTGGAGAAGTTTGGAGATTTAGTTCATGAGAAAGGGACTCTAAGCTAAATAATCTTTATTAACTTCAAGGATCAACTCTAAAAACTAACTAAAAAGGCCTAAAAATGAAAAATTAGAAATTTTTGGGGAATGCATGCGACAATAAATTATTAAATGTCTACAAAATAACAAGGAAAGCTTAAATAAATGAAAATAAATAAGAAAGAAAATAACTACATGCCTCTAACTAAATTAAATGCATTTGGATTTAGAAGGGCGAGGAGAGGGAAAAGGAGAATTGGAATTCTTCAAAGGGAAGAGGGGACAGAAAAAAAGAAGATTTTGATTTCGGCTATTTCACCTATAGCCCAGGACTTTTTCAAAATGCACCATACCCTAATGTTTATGGAATGCACCATATGCCCCTCAACTTTACAAAAAGTACAATAGCCTTAATGAGTAATGTTGTTAACTCTTGTAACTCATAATTACTTCACCCAATACCCCTATACTTTGTAAAATGCACCAGTGGACATACAACTAGTTTTAAATGAAACCCAATAAATATGCATCATTTCACTAAAAAATGTAGTATTACAAACAAGTTCAATGCTTTACAAAACCATGTAATGCCATGAAACCCAAGTGAGTTTAAGGCAAGTTTCAAAGAAAAAAAAATTACCACTAATGTGTAGATTTAATGCTTTCAAACCCAAGTAGGAATGATAAAAGATTGAAAGGTCAAAATTCTAACAAAATACAGGGTTTCAATTGCTACAATAAACCACAATAACTCATACTTATTGAGTCAGTAGATTTTTTTCTCCTTTGGTTGCTTGACTCCCCTATTGCTCCTTGGCCTTCCTCTTTTTCTGATGTTGCCCCTCCTTGACAGGTTTTGTGTTGGTGTCCAAATGCTTGCATTGGAGCATTTTTATTGGGCTGTCCTCTTCCCCTTTCTCTATCATTTCTTCCCTTTTTCCTGTATTTTGCGGGCCTCTGCACTGCTTTTGATTTTATAGTGGCAGCAAGATGATGGAAGGTTCAAAGTGAAGCCATTGAGTATAGTCAGGCATAGGGATGTATGTGGGATGAGTAAGTTTCCTGTAGCACACCCCCTTAAACCATGGAGCTATAAAAATCGTAGCGTCTAATCATGGTCATATATGACCCTATGTCCATGCTTGCATGGAATACCTGAAACCTGCCACACACCACACATTCAACTTCTATCAACTAGCTTTATAGGGTATCACACATGCCTTTCTTTCCCTGGAATTCTCCCAACACCAAGCAGACAACCACCAAAACCAACCCGGGATTCACTTCCCAATCCTCCCACAAAAATGTTAAAGGACTTCCAAAAGTTTGTTGTGTTATGGTCACAAACAACAATGGCTCAAAGTATTTCTAGTACATACTCAGCAACATCTCTTAAATAATAAAAAGCATCTACTTTCATCTTGGCTATCCTCTCCATTGCTTGCTATAAACAAAGGTATTATAAGCATCAGCGGATGTCCTAATAACCTTATAAATGCTACCCCACTGTATCAAGCTCTTGAAGAAGGTTTCAATGCAAGTGTTGGCTGCAAATTCCCTGTGTGCTTAGGGAAAAGCCTGGAATAAAGCTCCTTAACACCTTGCAACATTACAAAGCAGAATGTAAAAGTTATACAAAAAACATATAACAATCACAAAATAGATTTGAAATTAAAAAAAATGCACTTACACTCATTCTGTTCACTAATGAAGGTGAAATCATCCTTCTCAACTCCATCATGACTCCCTGAATAATGTTTCAAGTCTGAAGAAGTACAACTAAATCTGTGCTTCCTTCCACTCTCTACTATGCCAAGCTATTGCAAAAAAATTTTCATTATTCCGATCAATGCTTACAACACTTAGTAGAACAACCTTGTAGTACTACTCGATGAGCTCCATATCAAAACCAATATTATAGCCTACAACCACTAAGAAATCCCTCTTGAGCTGGCAAAGAAATGAAACAGCCTTAAACGTAGGAGCTGTAGCCATGTTGCGGTTCCCCTCCAAGTGATATGTGCAAAGCTACCAGGATTAGTCTCTTTAATCACCTCTACAATCCAGGCAACACCAATAAGACTCAGCATTTTCCACCATTGATCTGCCTTTTCAAATTTACCCTCACCTTGAAAACAACCTTCTCTTTACTTTCACCTAAACATGTCCATGCCATAGCCTTGAAGACTCTCAATACTAATGTTGGTGCATTATACATTTCACTTTCCAACTGTCTTCAAGCCAAGCAGAACTAACGTTGGGTTGACTCTAACCTTCCACATAAGGTCTGCTCTCCGTCAATGTTGGATGGACCAACTAATGCCATCTCGAAGCTTGTGGTGCATGAATCCTCTAGTCACAGCTTTCAATCAAAACACTGGGACTGTGATCTAACATTATCATGCTTTTCCACCCTTATTGCAACCCTCATTGAATTGTAAGTCCTCATACTTCTAGAAAGGATCCTTTAAGTAATAAAATCCATTTTGAAGTTAGTTTCACATTCCCAAAAAGCATATCATCTATAATCACACCATTTCTGTACCAACTTATCTAGCTCATCCCTATCTTCATCATGTCTTCATCATATCAATGTGTTATCTTGTACTTTCCCCTTGAAGCTCATCAACTAACCTCTAAGTCAGACTAATCCTCCTTTACTACTCTCATCAATATCAAAGTCTTCACTATCATAATCATCCCAAGGCTCATCATCAACCATCACCTTGATCACCTTCAAACATGCACCTGTTTTCTAGAATCTAACAGAAGCCCCTTCTAAACACCCTTTTGCTTTGGGCCCGGGGGACACATACACCCTTTGGTTTTGAGGTGTGGACTGCTTGGCCCTTGGTGGTTTTCAGTACATTGGAGGGTGGTTTCTCTTAATAGAAGGCGTACTTTTGAAAGTAACAAGCATATGACTAATTGAGGTGTAGGGTTTGGAAGTTAGGCTGAAAAAAAGGTTGGCTGTGGTTTGTTTGGTTGATTAGGTTGTTGGTGTTTTTAGTTTATGTTGCTCAGGTGGGTAAAAGGTGGGGTTGGGACTCACCAGAAAAAACTTCATCTGCTTCTTGAGAGCATAGATCTTTATACGGCCAACAAGTCTAATGTTGTACATTAAACAACGGATACTGATTGCCACAACAGTCTAATGAATCCATCGACCTCCTTTTAAACCCTCATTTCTTAGTCAAATCTTCTTTTCCTCATTATGTGTCTTTCCTCCATACATTTTGTTGCCTATTTTCTTCTCCATCAACCTCTCCTCTCCTCTTTTAAATTTGCACCTAATATGATTTCCCAACACAGGTGTACTATCCCTTATGACAATTCCTAATCTCACGCCCAGATAAAAGATTGAACATGCTAAAAAGAAGGACCTTACATCATCAACTTCTATACTAAATAAATTACACCCTCTCTTAGGTGGAATGTAGTAAATTCTCCCATCTCAGGAAAATAACAAAATTACTTTACAACCCTCTTCAAAATCTCATCAACTAAGAGTTCCTAAAAAATTTGTCTCATAAACTTTTGAAACCCTAACATCAAAATTCGACTCTTAATGAACTGACAACCATTATACCTTCAATCCTGTCAATTTAGGAACCTACAATAATCACAATCAAAACAAGAAAATTAAAAATGCATACAACCCCCCTCCCCCCACCCCACCCCAAAAATAAATTATGGTTAACCAAAACATTATCAACACCTAAACAGATGCCCAAAAGTTCAATGGCTAAAAAATCGTACCAAAAAATCATTCAACAAATAAACAAACTAACAATTATCAACTAAACAACATGCAAAGAAGAAATTATTGTAAAATGCATAAACACCCCAGAAAAAAACAGAGGAATTTATGTAAACGCCAAAATATCGTTCTACGGGAAAAGGAAAAAAATATTGGATTCGTAAACATCAACAACTAAAACAAACATGCAATTGTAGTCAACATCAAAACAAAGTAGTAACACAATAAGAAAGAGAGGGGAGAAAGAAAAGAAATAAAACAGGGAATTCATACATGTGGAATTGCCAAAAAATAAAGGCTTTATAAACCTTTCCTAATGTCGAAAACCACTCAAATTAATCTTCCAGCTTCTCTCTGATTTTATGAATTCAATGGCTTTCAATTTCCAAAATTTAGGTTTAAAACTTAGGGTTTTAGATTTGAACTACGAAAAGGGGGAGATGAACAATTTTTTCAAGGTTTGAAGTTTGGAATTTAAATAAATGGGGTTAGGAGAGAGATAAAAAGGCGCCACTAAAAGAACAGGACCTAAAAGAGAGTTAACGGACCAATGCTACCTATGTATGCCAAGCTAGAGGGCAAACTTCACAAGCAAAGGACGAAGCATCGTCTAGATGCTCAAGGAATGATGGTCCCGACTATAGTTTAGGTGGGATCCACGGGGTTGAGGCCAGTAGTAGCATCGGTGTATGGCGAGCCTAAATCATAAACGTGGTGATAGGGTAGTTACCAACTCAAAAGGAGATTGAAATCATAAGGGGCCCTACTTATGTGAATTTTCGTGTTTGTTATTTGTAACAAAAACTCACAAGGGTATAAAATAAAAATTTTTTTTGCCGAATCTATCAAGACCAAGTCACCAAGATCTTAATTTTAGGTTGATCAATAGCCTTTGCTTAAAGCCTAGCACCCTCAAAGCTACTAATAAATCACAAAGGGAGTAAAAAGAATAATCACCAACTCTTAAATTCGGATTTTTGTTTCAGTAACAAACAACTTTTTTTTATTCAACTCCAACTTCAACTTATTGATTAATATAAGCCTTAGCCCCAAATTTGAACTTGAATGCTCTGAAATTTGCATGTTATCTGTTGATTTAATTTGATGATTAGAAAGTTGTTAGACGTTAGATTCAAGTTTGTAGGAAGAATTGATGCTTGGATTTTGTGCATTTCATTGATTTTGCTATAACTTTGATGAATTTAATCGATTGAATTTAGGAGTTAAAGTTATTACAGGTTAGTGTTGAACTACCAGGATGGTAGGGAGTTGGATGCATGCTCAGGCCGTTTTAGTGAGAGAACACAATTAGCTTATAGGAATGGTGTTAAAGCTTTTTGGACTTTGCATCAGGATACAAATCCTTAAATTCCGGGGCAAATTAAGGTGTCCTTGCTTGCATGTCGAAAAACTATTTTGATAAGATAGAGAGAATATGAGGGCTATCTTTTCGAGTGGGAATAGCTTCCGATTATGATCCATGGATTTTTTCATGGGAAAACAAAATTGAAGTTACAGATGCATGAGGATTCTCTGAGGAGGAGGGAAATGAATTACAAATGAAGATCCCCTGGTGGTCATGACATAGCTTCATGGTGGCGTGAGGCTATAAATGAACCTCCATCATAGGGATTGTGGTGAAGATGAAGTCCTGAGAAGCTTCACAATGATGAAAGATGCGGAGAGGGAGCTTTATCCAGGGTTGTGTTGTAAGACTTTGTCAGACTTAGAGTTCATTGTGACTCTTTTGAAAATCAAGGTGAGTTGTTCATTGGACTTGTAAGTCATTCAATGACTTGCTAAATACAATACACAAGGCCACTTAAATTATGATTCAAGCTTCCCAAAGAATTCCTATGAAGCAAAAAATACAGCAATGATCTTGGATTAAACTATGTGAAGATCCATGATTGTGTTGAACATTGTATCTTTATAGAAAAGAATATGCCATGGTGATTATGCCCACATGTGGGAGTCAAAGATGAAGGAGTAGTGGTTGTTGAATTGGAGGATAGTATCTCCTTTCAGAATCTCAAGGGCCTTCACAAACACAAGCCCGGAATTCCCCGCCTAGTTATTCACCATTTCCTTTGGTCCAGGCTTCAAAGCTTTATATGTCATCAAAAAATTGCAAAACACATGCAATGGCATAAGGAGAGGCTGGGGACCGAGAGGAGGGCGTATTAGGCACTCGGCAGATTCAAATGGCTTGGAAGGAGGCTTGATAATTGGTCTCCTCAGTTTAAGGCTGATTGCACGTAACTGTGCGAGATTAGGTCTTTCATGTGATGGATTCAATCTAGTGCAAATTTAGGCAAGCAAGCCATAGTATTGGGCCAGTTTTTTTGGTTCCATATAATCTTCCTCCATGGATGTGCATGGCAAGTCCATTCGTCATTTAATCATTTTGATTCCTAGCCCTAAGTCCCTAGGAAATGATTATTGACGTGTTCTTGACTTTGTTGAGGAACTTCAAGAGTTGTGGAAAGATGGGGTGGGAAACGTATGATGTTTTAGTCGCCAAAAGTTAATATGAAGGCAGCCTTGTTATGGACAATGATGGATTTCCTGTTATGGGAGAATCTATCTGGGCGGTAAGTACTTGCTGGCTAAACTTGCTTGTCCCATTGTGCCACAAGACTACTTGGCACAAGGAACTTAAGAAGGTTAAAAAGGATGCTTTTTAGGTTGATCGTAGATTTTTGATCTCAATCATAGATGGAGAAATGATATAGAAGCTTTGGTGGAGAGAAAACGAAAGACGACCACCTCCTATTCCCTTTCGAGGGAGACATATTAGAGGCCATTTGAAGGAATTCCAAATGTAACTTTTGGAAGAAATGAAAGAGGACCAAACAGATTATTTTGTTGATCAATGGAAGAAGTTAAAGTGTGTTTTTCAAACTGCCCTTATTGGAGTAAACTTTTAAGTCGTCATAATCTGGAAGTAAGGCCACATAGAAGAAAATGTTGCGACTCCATATTAGGGACTGTCCTCGATATTCCTGGAAAGAATAAGGGTAATTTGAATGCTCAAAAGGATTTGAAGAAGATGAGAATATGCATGAAAAATTGAAACCCATATAAAAATGGGTGATAGTATATCATCCCTAGAGCACCTTACCAATTGACGACACACAAGAGAGGCGGCAAGTGTTAGAGTTCTTGTCCAAGATCAAAGTGCCAGATGGCTATTCTTCCAACATAGCTCGATGTGCAAGTTTAGATATGGTAAAATTTCTAATATGAAAGAGCCATGACTGCCATGTATTTATGCAAGACTTGCTACTGCCTACTTTTCAAGCATCTTGCCTAAAGAGGACAGAACCATTAGCCGAGCCATGAAAATGATGTAGTGATGATGAGCCTAATGATGGAATGGATGTTGAAATTCTAAACTTGGTTGTAGATGATGGAAATGATGATGAAATCCTCCTAGAAATGATGTTACCATTGGAACTAGTGTAGTAACAATGAAATCGAAGATGATAATGGGGAAGGGAAGAGGAAGAGGATGAGGATGAGGATGAGGAAGAGTATGAAGTGACGAAGATGAGTATAGCGTGCAGAAGATGAAGATGAGGAACAAGATGATATGATTCTAACTTATATGATTTGGACTCATGTAGTGATGACGGTGTTGTAGTTTTATAATTTCCCTATTATTGTAAACCTTGGCGATATCTAAATTTACCCGTTTTTTTATCAATATAAAAAAAGAACTAAGTTATGTTGTGATCGATGCAAATGCCCTTTCGAAGAAAATTCAATCCGCTTGTGGGGCAAGTCCACAGCCAGAATTATACATGAGATGGTAAATTACTGGCTTAGGAATGATAATGATAGTAATCATATTATGTACCTAATACATTCTACAGTTTTTAGGAGGTTGAGGCAGTGGCTATTTTGGAAGCCGGAGAATGCAAAAAGTTCTGAAGGGAATCAATCTAGCTCCTCCAATGCACCAAACAAGCTCAATCTAACATCTAACCAGATATGTGAAATATGGAGAAAAACAAAACAGTAAGTTGTTTTTTACTTGCATGTGTAATTAATACTCTGTTTATGATATGTTTTCTACTTGTTTCATTATTCTCAATTGATTAACAAGGCAATAAAGATGGCACTTTTGATTATGAAGGTGAAGTGAAGTTCAATGAATTCAAAATGCTACACGAGAAGAAATTCAAGAGAAGGGTGTTGATAAACCTCTCATGAGAGGAGGAAGCTACATAAAGGTTCTTGGCCATTGTTCGGGGTATGCACGAGGTCTCGGTAAAGGCCATCCGAATTGGAAAAGGGTGGGAAAGGAAAGGGAAGCAGAATTAGAGCTGAGATCCAACACTCCGAGGTGATAATTGTGCTATGCGAGCTGAATTGGAGTTTTAAAAGCTGGAAGTCAGAGAAGAGAGAGCAGAAGCTCAGAAAAAGGGAGGAAGAAGCTAAAAGAAAGGAGCAGGGAAGCTTTAAAAAAGGCAAGATGAAACAGAGAAGAAGCTCTGAGCTCATTATGCAGTCACTGGAATTTGAAGAGGTATATCATTCTATAATTCTGCGTTGCTATTTATTTTTGTTCTAGTGGTTCTTGCTTCTGTTGTTATTTTTCCTAAGCAATGACATTGATATTAGGAGTTATGTGTTGTGCCACATATCAGTCAAATACTTTTGGCCTCTTTCTAATGCCCCAAAGTGCACAAACCTCGAATTAAGGTAGTATAGGTGAACACATCAGCTGAAATGCCCTGAATTTCATCTCAGCAAAAAGTTGGGGGCATGAGGTAATAACTAGTCTTTACAAGACTATCAATGATGGTACTATAAATGACAACATTAGGCATACAATGTCCATGAGACTCCATACTTTTAAGGAGCTTAAGAGCGCCCGCATTGTCACCCCTAGTGCAGAGGCCTTTAAACATGGTACCATAAGTGAAAAAGTGGGTTGAAACCAAGCTAACAATTGAACAACACGGTCCAAGTGATTTGAATGAATGAGACCATTAATAAGGGTGTTAAAGGTGACATATTAGGCTGATATCCAAGTTTAATGAGATGAGAGTGAGAACAGAAAACCCGAAATCAACTCGTAGCCAAGGCAGAAGCAATAGCAGTTAGAGAGAATAGTAAGGGAATGAATATCAGAGAGTGACAAGAGAATATAAATGAAGATGGCGAGAGAGAGAAAGACAGTATGAAAAGGGGGAAAGGGTTTTGATCTTCAGCATAGCAGTAAAAAGCTGATTATAAGAAATAATAGGAGGAAGAGGAAGCAAGAATTAAAGTCATGATAAAGAGAAATAGCAGAATCAACATTAGCAAACCCTAATTTACATTGTTGTCGCAAAGATTGAAGCATAAATTTAGGGATATGAGAAGGGAATAGAGAAGAAAAGGAAAAAAAATAGGAAAAGAGAGAAGTGTCATCTTGTGTATATTAAGATACTGGCAAATATATATAAAGTATGTATCTGTTGAATTTGTCATCTTGGGTATATTAAGATTATGTGATATGAAGTAACATACTATAAAAGCAATTTCAGGGCATATTTTCTATTTCATTATAATCAGATGTGCTGAACTATTAAGTTCTACTGTGGTTGCTGATAGCTGCATGCATCAGACTGGGGAGACCTGTGATGGCAAAGAGATCCATGAACAAGGTGGAGGAACGCCTTTGCTAAAGATGGGATATACTGATATATTACTGCAGAGTGCTAACTATAGGATGGTATGCTATAAATAAAATCTGGGAGAGATCAGAGGTAAAAACTATAGACAGGAAAGCAAATTTACAGGGAGTTAGGTTTAAGAACTTGCATCTTAAGTATTGGCTATGTTCTACTGCATCAGTGGATCAAAACACAAAGATGCTACTACTGTTTGCATTGGAATTAATGAATAGATGTCTAGATATGAACAGTTACAGCTCTTGTATTGTGTGATCCAAAATTACTCATATATTGATGTTTGAAACTCATAGAAACATCAGTTCTTATGCATGTATCATAATAGAATAGGTAGTTATCCTGGTCTATTTTATTTAGGTATGATGATGTTGTGCCTATGTGAGGCAATGGCAAAGAAAGGCAATGCCATCATATTAGTCTTGGAAACCTGATCTTATGTTGTTCACAGTTTGGTTTGACAGTACAGCAAGCTTATTGCAAGAGCTGTTTCAAACCAAAGTTGCCAAGAACAAACTGTTTTAGCTAAGAGGCAAAATGTTTTTGCCTTTGTTGAAGATCAAAGAGGGCAAAAATGTTTGCCTTAGTTGATGATCAAAGAGGGCAAAAATGTTTGCCTTAGTTAATGATCAAAGAGGGCAAACTTGTTTTGCCTTGCTTCGATTATAGCAAAGAGGGCAAAAAAAATTGCCTTTATTGTTCAAAGCAAAGAAGGCAAAAAAATGGTTTTGCCCCATAAGCCTAATACAACGAGGCTACCAAGGCAAAATAAGGGCAAAAATTTTTTTGCCCTCTTAGCCTAAGAGGGCAATTTTTAGATCTAAGAGGGCAATTTTCGTTGCCCTCGTAGAATGCTTTTCTTGTAGTGCTCACAAGAGACCCAAGCTTAAGGACGCAGATCCAGTACCCCCATCTTCATCAACTCCCAAGGCTAGGAAGGCGAAAAATCCACTACACATTCGTCCATTTAGGTACCCGAAATCCTCTGGCAGTTCCACCACCCATCCTGCTCTTGGCACCGCATTGAGGAACATCNATTGAGGAACATTGACTTGCATGTGCCTCAAGTTGATCCTAACTTTGGCATTACTAACTTGGTTATAGAGCGGGTAGTGCCTAAACTCATTTTAATGACCAATCCAAAAAGATGTTGGTGAACAATATGTTAAAAGGTATTCCAAAGGAGTATATTAAGACTTTACGTGGTTATGAGAAGGCTCATATTACTCCAGCTCTGACATGTCTAGCCGTGGTAGTAGTAGTTCCTAGTTGTCTATCTTATTATAGTTGATTATGTCGTAAACTAACCACGTGCCGTTATTTCAACAGGCAATGGTGCGCCTTTATGGTATTTCCCGGTGGGCAACGGGAGACTAGGAAGGAGGTGAAGGAGGTGGTGTCTGTCGCCACTTCGACAAGTCATTTTGCCATGGATCATGCTGAGTCCATTTGATTTGAGCAAGGACAAGACGAGTACCTCCAATGCATGGAATTATGGGAGTTGAAATAAAAGTACTCTAGCGTTGTGAAAGCTAATAATGAGCTAGTTCAGCGTTGTGAGGCTCAAAGGAAGGCTAGGGAGGAAATTCTTGCCGCAAAATCTGTTGCCGAAAATGCCTTAAGAGCTGCTGAGGAGGCTAAAACTCAATCTTTGATCTAGGTTGACAAGGTTGTTTAGAATGTTGTGTCCCCTTTAAGGCAACAACTCGCTGATCTTAGACTTGCGAAAGAGGCAGAGGTGGAGCAATGAGTTGCTAAGCCTGTGGAAGCGCATGGAGAAGGAGAGGAGGCAGCCAACCATCGATGGGCTAAGGCCCACCAGTGGGCCTATGGAGACGGCGGTAGCAGCGTGTCTGTCTGCTGCATTAACAACTATGTTGATTGGCTTAAGGAGAAGAAGGCTAGAGAATTAGTCAAAAGCTCCCTTATTCGATTGTTCTACGATTATGAGATAGAGGTGAAATGTTATACATGCATAAAATCAATTATTTTTAATTGAATTACACCTCTTAAGCTAGCACTACTAATGGAGTTGAGCAAAGTTCATAATGTTTTCCGTGTGTCTCAACTAAGGAAGTATGTGCCAGACGAGTCACATTTGTTACAAACTGAAGCAATAGAGTTTGACCAAAGTTTAACCTATGAAGAGAGGCCAATTAAAATCCTAGACAGTAAGGTCAGAGATACTCTTAGAAAGAGTGTCAGAATAGTGAAAGTGTTGTGGTCTAACCAAGAAACCGAAGAAGCTACTTGGGAAGCTGAAGATTTGATGAGAGAAAAATACCTAGAGCTTTTTCAGGTTAGTAGTAGAGTTACAGGGACGTAACTCGAGTCTTAAGGGGGGTAGAAAGCGACCTGTTTTTTGCGCGTTTTACTCTCAATTTTGCAAGTTTTTACGAGTTTCTATGACTTTTAGGTAAAAAGTTTTATGTTTACCTAATAAAAATTTTCAAGTGTCTAAAGTCTACAACAACATAGGGTTTCAGTAACAAAGTATGAAGTAAAAATAGTCTCTATTCAAATTCCATACACTAACCTACACAAAGTTTCGGGACGAAAATTCTTTTAAGGGGGGTAGACTGTAATACCCCACATTTTCATGTATTTAAATAAAGTATTTTTGTATTTTATGCGTATAATTTTTGTATTTTATTCGTATAATTTTAATATTTTTGTTGAAAATTATGTTCAATAGAAGTATTAAATAAAAAGGAATGAATAAAAATAAAATAAATAGCTTGTTTTGGTTGAAAGTAGTTATTTGTGTTCTTAAATAAACTTTTTATGGTTAAAAATATTTTTAAAAGCTTCTAAATATATATTTCAAAGGTTTTCTAATTTATTTAGGAGTATGTATGGGCCTCACCAAAATCCTACCTTGGGGCCTATAAATACCCTATAAAACATAAAATTTCAACTTTTCATGATTGTACTAGTCATTAGGATTCTAGAGAAAAAAAAGGGAGAAAAAAAAAGAAGAGTTGCAAATTTCTGAAAAAAAAATTAGTTCGTAAATCCGAAGAAAAAATTTTTTTTGGGGTAGCCTCGAGATCCGTGCCCAGCCGGACCCACCACCGCCGGGCCTCCTCCCTTATTTTGGTAAATTTTGAACCTATTTTTTTTAAAAAAAATTCTCCTTCTTTATTTTTGATTCAATCTTGCAAATTCATGTTTATAATTATGTTTTATAAGTTTAATCATGTTTTGATATAAGTATGAATTGTTTTAAGGCATGAATTAATGTTGTTGTTCATAAAATTATAGATTAGGGTTTGAAAATTTTATGAAGTTATGATTTTATGAATTTTTATGTTCTAAACTTTGATATTATGATCATAAATTATTGTTGGGTGAATTTATGATGATGTTATTAAGTTTAGATTGATTTTTAAGGGTTTTAAACTTATTTTATAAAGCTGTACAAATTTTATAATCATGAATTTGACATGCTGTCCAGATTCTATAAATTAATTAATTACGCTTTTACAGTATGTAATTAGCATAAATTGATCATATAAGTTAAGTAATACATTGTATGATTAATTTGTGTTGTTTTCGGAAGTTTTCAAGGAGTTTTGATAAATTTGGATTGCTGTCCACTTTTCTAAGGTGGCATAAAAATTTTATTAAGGTTTTATAAAGCACAAATAAGTCCCGAAAACTAAGTAGTATTGCAATAGAAAAAGAAAAGTGAAGTATGTAATTGAATAGAGACCATATAATTAAGGAAGTTTTGGACAAAGTTTCCAAATTTAGAAGTTCGTTATAGTTGTTGTAGAATTTAGTCAATAAGGTTTTAATTTAGTTCGGTTTTTCCTTGTGTAGGTGACTTTGAACTAGTCCACTTCTAGAAGTTGTGGAGGAGCACAGTTATTATACAAGGAACGTAAGTACTAAAGACAAACATAAGAGTTAGAATGCATGCTTGAGCAATTCTTGATTACATGAAATCATGTATGCTTGTTTTGAATCATGATATTATGTGCATGGCAAGTTTATTAGTAGCATGTTCTTAAAGTTTGATGACATTCCACGTTAAATAGAAAATTAAATTTTTATAAGCTTGAATTGGAATGTTATGATCAGTTTAATTTGGCCAATAGTTTATTGATCAAGGAAGAAAGTTATTTTTAAGTTGTTTAGTTACTTAATCAACAAGAAAGATAGTTCTGAATTTTTATTCACATAATTAAAAGAAGTTATGAGCAATTATTTTTAGACATGTTGCCACTCACAGATTAATGTGTGGTCAAGAAGAAAGCAAGTTATTAGCCACTCACAGTTAATGTGTGGTAAAGGAAGTTCAATTTAATTAAAGGACACACAAAGGTTTATTTTTGAATCACCTTAAATTAGAGATAATTAAATTGGCTTACTTGATTGGATGCATGTTTTTGTGTGATGTTGCATGAGAGTCATAACATTGTTAAACCTGATAAATCACGTAAAGTGTAAGAGGATTTGCATCAAAACTCTTGGAACGTATATACCTTGAGTATGAACATACAATGGGGGAAGTCGTATGGAACAGTGATCAATGACTTCTAATTGGAGTACAAGACGTTGTACTCTTTTATATTTTTAATGCGCTAGATATCCGTCACTTTATGTGACATAGTAATACCTTTTTGGAGTTGCTCCCCAACTGGTGCCCAATTGGGCGATGACTTTTAAGGAGGAAACCCGTTCGATGTAGGATCCATAATTATAAATATAGTAATTAATTTAATTGAGTCCATGTACAGGTAGGTTAAAGGTAAGTTGAGTGCATGTTTTATTTCCTATTGTTGTTGCATAGTCATTAGTAGTTATGTACTCAGCTTTGCTAACTGTTTGTTTTGTGTGCATGGCTTTGTCTTGGATTTGGCCCTAAGATACCCCTTACTGGTGAGTAGTTGTCTAGTAAAAGAAAAGCGTAGGTAAAAGTGAGCATAAGTCATTTCATGATGGGATGGAGTGAGAGCGCTTGCTGTTTTTGTAGTTTTGCTTTATTTTAATTGCTTATGAGAACAACATTTATTTTGGATGTTTGGATTTCGAAAGACTTTTAATATTAGTTTTGGTTTGGTTTGAAGGGTCATTACATGGTTCCGAAGTGTAACAAGTTTAAAGTTGATCTTTAATTTAAGTTGTTTGAAGTTTATTTTTTAAATTGTTTTGGTATTAAGACTTCCGCTGTAGTACTTTGATAAATGCCTAGTCGTTATCACGGTGGCGGTAATACTTTGGTTTTTCCATATTTAGTAGTTTTAATATATAATTCTTATAATTATATGTTTTCCGGAAAAAAAAGAGAAGTAGGAAGATAGGAAAATCCAGGGTGTTACAGGCACAATTAATGGATCCTTTTCGAAAGTAAATTGTCAAAAGCAATTTAACATGTCGATCAGTTACCTTATAATCAAAGTCACCATTGAAGAAACGGTAAGTGGATGGAGTTGGAGGGGTTATTTTTTGGAGAGAATGGAGAATAAAGAAAAGGAGTGGCGAGTGAGAGAGAAATTAAGGAAAATTTTATTTTAGAAAAAAATGAAATTAAGGGATTTAAAAAAAAATATATATATTTATATATATAATCCCGTAATACCAAACACATGTTCCCCATCGATAAACCATTAAAAGAAAATATAGTGAAAAAGTGAGATTGTTGGGAGAAAACTAAAAGGTGAGACTTTTAATTTAATTTCAAATATGCAAAAGTGAGATAATTAAAATAATTTTTCCTAATATTTATTCTATCATAAAAATTCCATTCTATAAATTCATACAACGTAACTAGTTAAATTCATACAAAAAATATCAAGATTGCACATAATCTATTCTGCACCCCAATTCATGTAAAAGTTAGTATTAAATTTTAGATAAACAATTAAATACTCCTCTAGTTATTGACTGTGTATGCACCCGTCCTAACCTAGTTACAACTCTCCCTCCGTTCCTATTTGTTGGTTACGTCCGATATCAAGCACGTAAATTAACAAATTTAGATGTATAAAGAGACTAGTTTGGTACAAAGATGCCTGGACACAATAGTGTCCAGAGGAGGGTGTTATGGTAATTTGCTTAACTTCACACGTGAGAGTGAAGAATTAGTGGGTTGGTATCTTGAAATTCAAATTCAAAAATTTAATTTGCTTTTCTGAATAAAAAAAATATTTGGTCAGTCACTTTCTACTGTCAGCTTACCCTCTTCTCTCCTCTTCTCTTTATCATCTTTCTCCCCTGTCTGAAAAAGTTCACCCTCACTCATTGTTATTTTTTCTGATTTAAAAATTATTTGTACTATCATCTTTCTCCGTTTTTGTGTAAATTTTTTTCCTCTTTCTCCATTTGGTTTGTCTCCCTTTAAGATCTCAAAAATATACTATGTTTTCTTCGTCAATCCATTTTCGTGCAAAATACGGAGGTGTTCGAGTAAATTTGCGCGTAACTCATAGGTATGTCCTTGTCAATTTCATCATCATCAACCTTATTTATGCTTGTTTGTTGTTGAATTGGTGCAATTGTAGTTGGGTATGTCCATCGTCATGAATTGATGTTGTTGATGGGTTATTAATTGAAATTCGAATCCTTATCAATTAATTAGGTATACATGCATGCATTTTAATATGTTAAGTTTGTAATTTTACGTCATTTAGCCTGATTTTAGATGTACATAAGAGTTGAGTCCTTTTAATTTTAGCACCAAGCAATTCAAATTTCTAGAGTTAAATGGGTTGAATTGTGAACTGAAAGAGTTACAGATGTATGACTTCACTTGGAAGATGTCTCCTTTATGTCTGGTGTTATCCCCTTTTTCCTGCCAAGAGAATCAAATTAGCATCATTCTCGTTAATAATAGCTTAATTTGGGGGTAAAATGTTTTCTTACAAGATATCTATTTAGAAGTAGTAATGTGGTAATTGTGTTTAATAGTGTTTTATTACATTGCATGTTATACCTTGATTATTAACTAAGTTTCTTTATTCAGATCCAGTGATAAGACTAATTGTGGCAGTGACTTGTTTGTTTATGGGACATGATTTGTGACTAATGTTACTAATGTATAATTGATTATGGGCTTTTAAGTTAGACTTTGTATTTTGTGCAAAAGTAAGTTAATAATGGAATTTAGATTTATTTAGGAAACTTCAGTTGCATTAGTTAAGTTATGGTGATGACATGGTTTAGTTGTGGTAGTGACTATATTATTATGATCGTGACTTGATTATTTATTTGGTGAATAAGTGTTTCCGTTGAATTTATTCTGCGTTTTCTTTTGATCTTTAATATTTGTTAGCAACATATGTATTTCTCATTTGCACCCTTTGAGTGAAATATCATGTACTTTAAGCAGTAGTATAGCTAGTGTTGACATGTACTCTTAATATAGACATGTTGAATGCTTATGTAAATGTTTGTACTATTCCAAAATGGGGTTGAAAAGGTTATCTTGGGCAAAATTTCCTAGCTTGTTCAATAATTCGACAAATAAGGCTATGGTTCGATGACTTAAAAGGTATGCGTTTGTGGCCATTTTATTTATTTAGCTGGTATCTATCTCTTGATCTGGGATTTGCGTTCACATTGAAATAACATTTGTTGTTAAGTGAGCTTTTGTCATTGATTTAGTGAAAACTGCAGACATCCTTCCTCCATTACTCCTTAAGCCTTAACTAGGCTGTTAAACGTATCTTGTCGGGTTTATGCAGACATTGGATGGGTTGAGTGATAGTGTCAATATAGGTTTTCATTGGAGCCAACCATGTTATAAATTTTGTTTCGAACTATCTCTTATTATATGGATAAAATTTTAACTATGAATGAGTTTAAATTTTCATTGGAGCCCAAGATTATTTATCCACATGTACTATCATCTTAGGACTTATAGGTGTAAGGTGCATGTAGCTTTTAATATCTTCTTATGTTGTGATGACTTTCATCAATTACCGTTTTTGACCATGATTCCAGCGTATATTTAAAATTACTTTACACTCTATTTCATGAAAAGCATCACATGAATTTATGCTGTTTTTGGTTTTAATTTGATCATAAGACTAGGATGTTTGTATTGATGACGTTATTCTTCCTTTACAATGTGTATGGTGCCAAATCTTAAAGTAGAGGAAATGAATATCAAATACGAAAGCTCATTAGTCCAAATTTCTTGGCTTCTGAGAAATTTCATTCTTGGTAGATATATTGAAGTTCATTCTTGGTACATATACTATGGTGGATATATTTGTCATACTGAAGTTAAAATTCTTAGCTTCTTGGCTTCTTGTAATTATTTGACAAATGAATATATGTATGAAACATGATTTCTTTCTCTTGCTTCATGCAAATTTTGAAATAATGTAAATGTGGTATTGTTTTTTTCAAATGTGTAAATTGTCTTTGTCTTAAAACTGAGATTAGCCCAACAACAGCTATTGTGAATTGTCTTTGTCTTAAAACTGAGTTGGTGATCATAATGATATTTGTTGTATGTTTTATAGGTTAGGAAAATCAAAACTAAATGCCGAACGGGGAAGCGCAAGAAGTTTAGAAGGTATGTGTATTGTTTATTATTGAATTGTTGTGTTGTCTATCCTTGTGTTTATTATATGTTGAATGTTATCTTCATATATGTTCAAAGAAGTTAAAAGAGTATGGGGGAATTGATGAGGACTTTCCAGATACAGAACATGAGGAAGAACATGTGAAACAATTAAAAGGTTAGTTTATGTTTTGTTGCTTAAATTAGCAGTACGTTAATTGATCAATGGTTGAGCATTAGTTGTGATATACTTGAGTTTTTCCTATCATATCGGTTTTATAAATTGAAGTGACTTAATGGAGTGTCAGTCATAGAAAAGAGGTCCAATTCAAGTAACTAAGGATTAGTGTGTCAAAGTTTAAGAGTTCATGAAGTTTGTTTTGTTGGGGATTTTTCGACGGATAATGGTAAACTGTTGTTTGTGGTTTTTGATTTAAGTGAATAAGGTTCCATATTGATGCTACCCATTATTATCGTTTTTTATCACGTTGATCCCCAGTTATCGTTGCTTACTCTTTATTGTTGGCACCCATATTATCTCTATTTGAGTTTGTGAACCCTCAAGGCATAAAAGTGTATAATGCTATCATGTACAAGCAATAAAGATACGGTGTATACTTGTCTGATCTCTTTTATCACAACAATTTTTCTTTGTAAATGCAGACACTTAAGAGAAGGAGGAGAATAAGCGTGAAAGACCGTGACATGTATTTGGTATGTGTCATTATTTGTATTTGGTATGCTATTCATGTACAAGCAATAAAGGTTCCGTGTGTGTGAAGTGGGTTTGATAATTTTTTCATGTGTGTGGTCTCTGACAGGAATGCAAAATGTGTAGGATGAGGATCAACCGTAGGTGGCCGTTTCAAACTGAATTGTGAGGTGTTAAGACCTTTCATAAAAATTGTGGGGCAAAGCAACCGAACATGTGTTGTCGTTTGAGAGTTTAGGTGCTTTGGTTCTAGTTTGGTAATGTTGAGAGGAGTGGGTGAATGAGATGGGTTTGGAGGATGTGCTTTCTTGGCGAGGAAACGGTTACCCAGGCGTCTTTGTTTTGGTTGCTAACAAGGCTTGATCCAATACGACAATATTTTGCAATATCTACAAAACGTCGATATTGTTGAAGCCTGATCAAGTGATATGGTGCTTGGCTTTCCTATGGGGGAGAAGAAGTTCCTATGGGAGGTTGAAGATGCAAGTGTTGATGTCCAGAAAGTTGTGAATGATTTGTTACGAAAATCGGGAAAGTGACTTAAAGGTCAGAAGTTTTGCCTGTGTCGAAGGTGTATGAAGACTTGCCAGGAATGTTGGTCAGAAGATGATAAACAGGACGAGTTGGAGTTCAAGACCGGTTCCTGATACTAGTAATGGCAGAAGTGTTGGCCCCTACAACAAGTCCTCGGCTTGCGACTAAGTTGTTTGTAGCCTTGACACTAGTTTTCTGAGACGGTGCAATATGATTGTGTTCATTTGTTTGGAGCATTTGATGGATGCTGGCCGGTTATTTGCGGAGAAGTTTTATGATGTGGCTATGCGAAGGAGCTGTGGATGCTTTTTTTTTCCTGGTGTAAGTATATGTTTTTTTATAACTTGAATAACTGATGTACTGGTAAGCACACTGACTGTTTAATATGATTGCAAGATTTTATTCTTCTTAAATGTTGCTGCACTACAACAACCTTTTTTAAAATCAAGTATATAAGGTACTTGGGCTTTATACTAGTTTGTATTTGTAAAGTATCATATGAAACTATAGGACAACATGAAAATATAAAGAGGAGATTGGAGTTTACTTATGCTATATAGCTGAAAATGTGACACAAAAAAAGCTTTTGAAAAGACCATATGTAGCAATATAACCTGCACATATATGTACAAATATGTAATAAGTAGTTCAAAAGCAATGTGCACCCACTATGTTGATCTGAATTTACCAAAAATAAACATAACATTTAGTTGTTGATATTTGTTTAGATCTACATACAAGTAAAAGGATTGAGTATAGTGTATTATTTAAACGCTTGTTGTGGGTTGAATAATTTTGTAATTCATTTGTTGGGTGCAGCTCTAATACTTGACAGGCTAGACAGGGAGCCTGTACAATGGAATGTTTCCTCGTATTAGAGAATGAGCAATGATGCTATTAACCTAGCCAAATATGATGATCTTCCGAAAAACAAACCACGTCACTGTGATTATGGGCATCTACGGGTTATTACTGTCGTGTTTAGATAAATTTTTCAAGGTTGCGTTTTCGTGGCTGTGGTGATTTTTGTAACACTCATGTTTGTTTTATATTTTGGTGTCTTAAGTATGGTGTCTTAAAGTAGTTTATGGAAAGCCCCGTCCTAGTGATTCAGGGGTTTCTGTAAAACCTGTTGCGGCTGCCAATGATGTGTTTCTTGAAAGAGTAAGTTACTTGGTGAACTTCAAATTTTTAAATGGTGTATAGTGTACTATATGCATATAACTTTTCTGCTTTGTATGTGGTGTCCTTTGACTTCCATCACCATATTATTTGTCACACATACGCACAAAAGTTGTATAGTCTACTATATGCATATAACTTTTCTGCTTTTCGCATGAACACTAATTGGAATCGCCATTTATTTTGTGGATTACACCACGACAACTCTTTATGTTTGTTAATATAAACATATATTTTTCCATCACACCAGAACTATAACCTTGTCAAAATATATATTCTGGAGTGAAATATAGTACATATAATATATTAAAACACTTTTTTGTGGGTGAGATGGCCCACTAAATTTGATTGAGAAGAACGGTTTTTTTTAGGTTGTAATATACGCAAATTTTCCCAAAGCACACTTGTTATTAACGTTATAGTATTTTAATACTTTATTTTTATTAATTTTAATACATTATCTTTAGTTTACTATATGAAATCATATATAAGGTGGTGGTATTGACATGATAAAAACTTTTGTTGTTCAAGGGTCGTGAAGTCATTAGAAGTCCGAGATAAATTATTATAGATTTGGCTTACATTTATGGAACAACTCAAAATTTAAATACCATTTCCGAACTGAACTACTTTCGTTGTTATTTAAAAAATTCTGTCTTACAATGTAAAATTGGCCTATATGTAAATACCTCCTTCAGAACTACTTTTTGAGTTTTTTATATTTTTGTATTTCAAATTATTAATTAAATATATTGTTTATTTACCTTTTTATCAGGTGACAAGGGTTGCCTTCAAAGTTTTTTGACAATGTCCCAATGTTGACGATGATGGTGATGTTGGAGTTGGTAATGTCCCAAAGGGAGTGACAATAAACCCTTCCTGTTGATGCTTATGCTGAGGAGGTTGGTACTATCATAACCTTTTTTGATTATTAGTAGTTCAATTTATGCATATCTAAACAATTTCTTAGCATTTGTTGTTGTTATCTTAGCATTTGTTGCTGTCATTATTTTTTTTAGATCTTTGTCCCGCTGGTTCAAGAACATCACTGGTGGTGCGTGTGTGTATCTATTAACAGTAATTCGGTTTGGGTTATTGACTCACTTAGCTTACAAGGTAGTGCTGTGAAGGATAAAAAGTTTGTCATTAATATGGTATGTATTTGATTGGTGGTTATAGGTCAATCGACTTTAATTGTCGTCGATTGACCTTAAGTGAACCTGCTATCAGAACCTGCTATGATCCAGTTTGTTTGGTGGTTTATAATTAAAGTCTATGAATAGGTGTGGCTGTTTTATTCCGTCTTTTTGTTGTTTATTGCAGTTGGAAGGTGTTGACGTGTTCTTGAGAAGTGTTGATTCGGGATGGCAGATGGGTCAATTAATGATGTGGGACATAACAGCGTTGTCAATGGAGGATCATCAATTTGATGGGTAAGACACCTCGTACTTTATTTAGTGACATGTACTTTTGTCAACAATGTGTCAGTACTAAAATGCTCAAGCTTCTTTGTAGGAATACGTGTGGTGTCAGAATGTTGCTCGCAATTAAAGCATGCGCAGAACGTATTCAGGCTCAATTTGTACTAGTAAGACAACTTATCTGTCAACACAATACTTATCTCTTACAGCATGATGTTCCATTGTTTAATAAGATGTAATTTTTTTAGCGTTCTATATAAGTGGATTTATGTGTCCTAATGAATTTACAAAGGCATTTACAGAGGTGTGTTTTGATGCTTTTAATTTGAGTACAAAAAAATAGCGTAACAAACCGGTTGAAATAAGCCAAACAAACCATAAACCTAAGTGAAACAACATCATTCTACCAAAGTGAATACATGATAACCAAAGGGACTAAATAAGATTGTAGTAGTCAATAACAAATGTGTTTAGGGAAAAAAAGAAGCAGCATAGACTACCCAATAAAATATAGGTATGGGTCACTAACACTGATCACTCACAATGACATTGGAAACTACTACGCGCCTACAAAGGCTTCGAAAGGTATAAAGAGACGATAACAGAAAGAAACCTCGATCGTCAACGGCTTAGTTTGCGTCAATGTGTGAAAGTAGTGACAATTTGGTTGTATTGAATATATGAGTCCCCCTAAAAAATTAGTAAAAAAATTAACAAGATGGGATTGTGCTTGTAAAAAACTGGTGATAATATTTACAATAGATTGATTGAAAAAACGATAAAGAAACACTATATTTGGATCGACTTAGTGATTTTGGTTTAGTACTTCCATGAATTAATATGGGGTTGAGTCAACATATGTTAGGTGTGAATATATGGTCAATAGTGATTTCATGTGCTGATATACCATATGCTTCCTCTGTATTTTTTAAGTGCATCATTTCCCCCCCATAAACACAGACTTTGTCGCACTTTTTAGTTAGGAGAGAGATAGAGAAAGAAATAAGGAGACCTGTGTGATAGGAGAAACATAGACTGTATTTACTGACAAAAAACTTATTTGATACATCCATTTTATAAAGTTATGCATATTAAATGATTAGAAGGAAGTTTGTATATTGGTTAACTGGCCTGTATAAACTGATTGATTCTCGTTGTAGTCTGAATTAAGAGTTTTTGTGGTATTGTTTTTTTGCTTTCACACAAACTCTTTATTCAATGCTTTGAGATAAACGGTAAGCAGCAATAGCTTTTCTGTCAGCAACTTACCTTAAGTGTTGTGATTGAGAATTCTAACTTCCGTACTCTCCTGTCTCTCCTGTATATCTTGCTTGGCCTATAGTATCTCAGGCAAAGCGGCTTCTGCTGANACTGATGAGACGTTAGTTAATAAATAGTGACCACATTCTTGTATTTCACTCTGTCAGTTGCTGTGATTATCTGGATCTGTTTTTTTATTCCGTTTAGGTTACAAAAGGTGTTTAACGGATCTATGGTGGACAGTTTATCAACTTCTTTGTTGTTTTTTGTGAAATTTATTTTATAAAAGCTGGAAATTATGATTTGTGAGAGGTAGATAACAATGATAATGTTTGACATGATGGAATGAGGGTTAGCTAGGTCTGGTGTTGTGCCAGTGAGCCTGAGCTATCGGCAGCTTGCAATACAGATTCATATCATAAAAATAGAATTCGTGTATTCTTGAACCTCTAATCATTTTTCTTTTAAAACGATATATCTATCAAGAATGTATATGATTCTAAACGCCTAAATGATGTAAGCTACTGGGCTATAAATCTTTTAAAACGTGTAATGAATCTTTCCCTTAAAACCGCACTTCAAAGTGGTGGTGCACAAAATTATTATCTAATCATCAATTGTTGGCAAATGAAGTTCATTGATTACAAAAAAAATGTTGTACACGTGATCATAGGCAACAACTATTGATATATTTTATACTAGTGTTGGTCAAATTTGGGCCTGGAATATTGTGTTAAGCCTGCCTGAAATCAGTTCAGGCCAAGATGATGAGCTCAAAAACATAGCATTGCAGAGTAAAAAAGCATGTGACACGATAATGTTAATGAAAGGAAGCCTTCTGTTCTAATCTAATCTATACTTGTTATGAAGTGCTTAAATTTATAGTTTGTTTATGAAATTCTGTGACTTTGCCTACATATGTATTGATGTAAATGATTTTAATGGCTCTAATATGGGTTTTATGATCATGATAAGAGAAGGTCTGCGCTGATTCTATGTATGAAGTCTGTCAGGGGAATTTTCTTAGTTCTTAGTTTTGTGTAGATTCTACAGCTCCCCGAATTACTGTCATGGAGACTCAACATTCCTATTTTTACTGAGGATTTGTTGAACTTTCTATAGTGATGTTGCATGTTCTATTAAGCCGGGCATGACTTGATTTTATTTTTTTACTAGTGCAGATTTACTATTTTCTTTAAATTTCTTAGTTTATTAAAAATCGATTGCAGTGGGTGGAGCATAATGTCAAACCCTTTATCTTCTTTCACATTGTAATTGGCACCTTTAAGTCACCGGTGTTGTTACTAACACGTCTCTTATTTGATGTTAGGACAACAACTCTGTTTATTTGGCTAACAAAGAGGTCTAATTATTTTGGTCGTGTCTTACCAAATGTGTGATTGGTCAATTTTGTTGTACTGCTTATGAGTCGATATGTTATGTTTGATGTTTCGCAGAGGGCCACGATTGAGGAAGAAAGGTGCTGGCTGCTCCATGATGACTTAATGCATGCTTTCAACGAGTTGCAACATGATGTTCATAAAGCTATTGACAAGTTTATCGGTACTGACAGTTGATGGTCGTTGTAGGATAATCATTTCAGCAAAACAAACTAATATTGTTTATTTTGGTTGTAATTATTGGACAATGTAAATATTAGGTTCCACCATAACTTTGTCCATTTTAAGGAAATGGACATTGTTCGGTCTGGCAGTGTGGAAATTTTTTGGGCACCACTGCTATTGTTGGGTTTCATTGGGTTCCATTTTGTTGTTAGGAATACCTTGCATTGTAAATATGACACGATGTCCGCTTTTGAACGGGGTAGGGTAGGGATTACTTCTGCAACAATGGTTGCCTTCCATTTTGTTCCTTTGATTTGGCATTTCATTGTAATTATGTAATTATCATATCATGACAGGCGCCGTATTAAAAGAAAAGTGCAGCATTTATGGCCTTCCATGCACAACTACTACTGTCAGCTTCTATTTTCGGCAACACTACTACTACCTTTAGCTTCCGTTTTGTTTCTACGAATGTCTTCCATTGTTCAGATGATACGATAATGATGATAGCTTATTAATTTCCAAACTATAATATTAGTGCAAGTTTGACGTATTTCCTTATAATTCCTTGCATTACGTGGTTGTTGGTCATGATTGTTTAAGTACCATTTCTGTATAATGTTAACACTACATTGATTAAAGTAGAATAAAAATGCAGCTTTCTATTGGTTTCAGGTAATATTCCAAGTTCAGTAAATGAAGTGACAATGGTGAATCATTTGAATCTTTATCAATTTCGTCACATTGGTAGGTTTTGCACGATCCGAAATTATTTTAACTAGATCTTCATTATCGTTTAGGTAATTTTTTCTTCACCAAGTAACCATTCACTAAATCAAGGCACGGATAACAAATATCAAGTCACTAACGTATTTATTTTGGTTCTTAGTACAATTAGTAAACACACATTAAACACACAACAAAATATAATCGTATGCATGGTAGTACCCATCCATTTAACAACTTTATTCTACATACTACCACACATTACACATAGTCATATATAACTTTGCACTTACATATTCATGTAATCATGATAATAGAAAAAAGTAACCTTCACCGTTACACCTTATTTGTCAATAAGCAAATGATGTGCAAAAGGGGTAACGATGGCTACCGATTATGGAGTCGATATTAACATGTCACTATTTATACACATATTCATATGTTGTGGTTGTTAACGCCATGCCACTTCCTCCTGCCCTTAACTGTCCTGATTATCATATTGTCATCTTTTGTTGTATCACAAATTGGATTTCATTATGTGTAGACAAAACAGCGATACCACTGTAGCAATATTGAGATGACACGGCAACTGACCTATACAACTTGAACGGTGTAACAAAACAAATAAGCATTGCAGGTGTAATCGGGGACTCCACCAAGCACACTACATCAGGCAAGTGTGATTCCAGTAGGTGTGAAAGATGGCCAAGGAAAGACGGCCTCCCCATCCCACGACAATTCCACACCAAAAACTTAACTACAGATTGTGTATTGCCTACACGTTCATAATCCATATCAACATATGGTGTTGAGTCCAATGTCGATTCGAGGATGGTACTGCATTTACGACCATCAAGGAAATTGGATGACACTTGCTCCCAACTGAGTGTCAACTTAACAGCACTCTGTTTTGCAACTTTTACATGANCCACTCTGTTTTGCAACTTTTACATTAATTAGTTGTAGTTAGTTGCTATAACTAAATATATTCATTGTTACTTTTCCCAATTTTAAGTTACAGACATTTCTTTGTGCAGGCAAAATAGGGCTAGTACACACCCACAAACACTTTAACAACCAAGGGATGTTTTTGCCTACTGATATAAACCATTTCAAAAACACTTTGCTCTTAGGGGGACTAAAGCAAGGTCTGAAAAATCAGGAATAAAAGATGGGGTAATATTACCATCAGGCTTGAAGCAAATGATGTTGCTTATGTCTTTCCCGAATTTGGTTGGGTCCAGGATAAGGTCGTTGATGTCTTTCTCTTTCAGCATCACAACTCTTACACACCCTTCAGTTTCCAACTTGTGGTCAGAGATATACCCCAATTTGTAGTTCTTTCATAGTATCAAGTAATGTATAATTGTTTGGTTTAGTTGGACATGTTGCTAGGTTGGAAGAAAATGATTGAACAATAGACTCTCCATCTTGATTAGGACACAACGGTGTGCTAAACTTTAGTAGGCAGATGTAAGCAAATGGGATGTCGAAATGATGTCTTTTAGGTTTTATATTTGGTGGCATTTTTTATTTTGGGTGTTCTCAGTATACAACTAAGTATTTATAGTGTAATTCATAGAGAATGTCCAAGGATATTTGGACCTAAATTTTTGCGCCTAAAATAATTTTCTTCATTTAATCATGTCACATTGATAGTTTACCAAGTCATTAACAGCAAAAATGACAAATTTTGGGTGCCCTTTTAAATAACAGAAAAATAATAAAGTAGTACATACATTTTACCAAGTCATGCCATTAGAGTAACATACATTTTAACCTTCACGTTCTTTTATCAAAATCTATAAACTGAACTTTGGTTACAAAAATGCCTTACAGTTCAAATGCATATTACAAGTATATTATTTTAAACAGGCCAAAGGTAACAACTACCACGTACCTTTTGCACCCGGGTATCGAATGTCTTGTGGTACTTAGCACGACTTCGACTTATAACTTACATATGTCCGTTTTAATCCTGAATAGAAAGTTTTTTGTCAAGGGTTATTGAATAGCAAAATAAGAGAAGAGCTAAACTAGTTTGAATTAAATTGAACTATGCTAAGCTGAGCAGAGCTGAACTGAACTGAATTGAATGGATTTTAAGTTGTAGTAAACAGACCCTAAACTGAGCTGAGCTGAACTGAGCTGCACGGATTTTAAGTTGTAGTAAACACGCCCTAAAAACTGATATTCTTAATTTTAAGTTAACATTTCATGAATATATATTAAAACATGTTAACGTTCTAATAAAGCAATAAAACACATAGACTAACGCACATTTTGCAGAACTGAAGTTGATGTCGGCCGCATTTATAGTAGCTTTCGAGCATAAAATGTAAACAAATAATTCATTCGAATGCTTGAATAAGAAATTGATTTATACAGAATTTTGGATGCTTGAATATGAATTTAAATTATAGTGAACATCGTGAATGTAGTGAATTATATGAAATGCTTCAATGTAGTTAATTTAGTTTACATATAATGATGCGAACAAAATATTGTACGATCTGCTATTAATAATTTAACAATTTTATAAGAGAGGGCACACAATTCGTCATGGTTCCTTCATCAATTACGAGAATGTGTGAATGTGACTATGTCAAATGATGATGACGACCGGACGAGGTGACGTATACATAGTGCTCGGCCGATCGGCTCGAGGACAATGAGATACAAATTATTTATTTTGGGTTTTTCCCTATTTTTCGGTTAATTCTTCTCCTAAATAGTTAACATTGTGGCTTTGTTTTGAATAAATATCGTCTTTCCATGTTAGGTTATGTTTTGTTTATGTGTCAGCATTTTTAGTAGACTTTTTCAGCTTATTACGTTATTTCATGCTTTCTCGGCTATTACGCGTGGTTTTTGGTTTGTTATAGGAGCGTAATAGGGAGTTATGAAGGCATTATTACAAGTTGAAACAAGTCAAAGTGTGCTTGCCTCGAGATGCGTGCCAAGGAATTGGCACGAAGAATTCATGAAGAACGTCAAAAAGTTGATTGCTTTAATAGATGCGGGCGCAGCCCTTTATATCTTATTCTTATATGCGCCTCGTGGAATAGAACATAAGCTTCAACATTCACCATGCGGGTGCAGGGAACAAACGGATTTTGACCTATGCGGGCACAGGCTCTGTTCGGCTGTTCTTCGCGGTTTTGGTTCGTGGATTTACTATAATTAAAACCTAAATCCTATGAATACCCTATGTTTTGGGTGCTCGGGCCTAACTAATTTTAGAGCATAATATCATTTACAGCAATTAGTTTGTTCTGGACGATTCGATTTCAATTTATGCAATTCAATCATTGTTTTGGTAATTTATTTCTTTTTGCTTTTCAAGTGTCACAAATATTTACTACACTTTTTAGTATGTTAGTTTTTAGTTTAGTTTAATTAGTTTTGTTAATTTAGTTGACAGTTTAATTTTCTTAGCAATTTAGTAGTTCTAATTGTAGTTTCAATTAATTCATGTTCATGGCTTTGTTATTTAAATTTCATTTTTGTAACTTTCTGTAATCATCAGTGACTAGTCTTTTTCTCTAGGGCTAGGGGATCTATGATCATGTTGTGTATAAATTTTATGTTCGTTAATTAATTTTCGTTATTAGTAGAATTCCTATTATTCATTTCCATTGATTGCACTTAAATTGTTGAAATCGAGGCTGAGAGGTAAGAGTAACACAATTACACCAATGAATAATACGCAAAACGAATTTATCTGAGCGATAGCCGGTAAACGAGTTTTGCCCTATGTGCTTATTGTACAAGTTAATTCGTTAATTTCCTGTCAGTTCCTTAGTTTTAGTTTTATTTTATTAGTTTTAGTAGCTTTATTAGAATTTCCCACAAAGGCCCCTTACACAATTTAGACTTTTTACAATTACCAGAAGTTTAATCGCTTTCCTGAGGATTCGATCCCTATTATTTGTCCCTACCCTGCAGCGATCCTGAAACGCTCAGGCGCTCGACTGATTTTTTTGTGGAAGTTTCCAATTCTTTCCATAATTACAATTTTTTTGTGAAACGCTCGGGCTCCCAATGACCTACCACCGTATGCTCTGATCATTGAAATTTGCTTCAATAAACGGAAATTTATGTTATTCGTCAGTCGTCACAACATTAAAATACTGGTGATATAACTTTATGACCATAATTTTTTTTAAGATAAACGACGAAATGAAATAATAAAATAAAATACAGTTACATAAATTAAAATAAATTATAATATAATATGATAAAGGTGATATTTTAACAAGTAAAACGAATTATGCTATAAAAGGTTAGTGACGAATAATCCAACAAATATGAAATGAAATGTGGTAAAAAATACAGGCAAATTTCCAATTGCTTTAGGTGACCCGAATTTTTGTGGTACCCATTCATCGAAATCGGTTTGTAGTTTGGGTTTTTTCAGTCAACACTGTAATATATAATTTTTTCAGGACTCTGGTAATAGCTCAGTTGTACTTTTTCATGAACTCATAAATTCCAGCAAGTATTCTTTAATCACATGGTATATGATCTTATTTTTAAGTAATCCAGTTACAACACAACTTAATCAAGTCATAAAAATATGCAGCAAGTAATGTCATATGGACATATGAACAATACGGCCAACAGATAAATCAAGTCATTGGCACATTAAATTGCACCTATACAATCATAATTAACTAGCGTACAAACACTTGGGTAACACTATAAAGTTCCCTGAAAATATTTTGTATATCCAGTAAAATACAGACATAAATGACTAAGTGCATGGCTATCGATGGTTTGTTAGGTGGTGGTTTACCGGTTGGTTCTTTAATCGGATTTTGCGGTGAAAGTGGTGTAGGGAAGACATAAATTTGCCTCCAGGTATCACTTGTTGCTTCCATACTGTCCATACAAGGGGGTGAGCAGGGATGTTCGTTGTATGTCTATACTGGTGGTTCATTCCCTACGAATCGGTTGCAACAATTATCTGGCCAATTTCTGAACGCGCAAGTGTTGCATAACAACATGCTTAGTAACTTCATGGTTAGTAGAGGTGTTTCATTTGAAGAGGTAATGGACATTCTTCAAAATTGTGACACTGTTATGAAGCAATGTAATCGCACGGTACGACTTCTTGTTGTGGATAACTTAGCATCCATCGTACGGTGCCAATCAATGAATAACCCCAAAGTATTGCGGAGATGCGCAGCAAAATTGAAACAACTTGCAGCAAGATATAGACTTGCAACTGTGGTAACAAANGAAAAACTGTGGTAACAAATGAGGTTAAAGACATTTTTCGCACATATGGACCACGTAAAGGAAATTATCGTGAAATACTAAGCAGCGGAAGAAAAGTTATGGGAGATACATGGTTCTCTTGGGTTGATCATAGGATTTTTTGACAAAGGAGGTCGACAACAATGATTTCATTGTTCGTCGTTCTGCATTGTTAGATGCTTCTACTACAACAAGGTCCTGACTGTCACAACTTTACATTAAAGAGCATCGTCTTGTAATATATACGTATCAGGTTGGCTGTACTTTCAATATATCGTCACCATTAATAGTTATGAAATGTGATATTGTGATAACAAAGTCATGAAGTATTAATCATATATTATGCGTTGTATGAAACAAGTTGTTGTCTTCACATGTGGCAATGTTATAATGGTTTTGTTGTATGTAATGTTTATGATTTTAAACTAAAAATTAGCAGAAACTAGGAAACTACAAATTAGCAGAAACTATGATTTTGAAATCTAACAATTGGATTTCAAACTTTAATTCAAATAGTTACCATGAACAACTGAAACCATAATTAAAGTTTGAAATTAGGTACCAAGCACAATTAATACAACTTTAAGTTTTGAATTTAGGTACTGTCATCAAAGAATACAGATACAAGTATTGACATCTTCCATATCTTACGCTCCATCGATTCAATGTTACGCTCCATGGTTTTAATGGCATTCTCGCTCTGCTGGCTCAACAACCATTTCCTTAGTCTACATGGATTTGAAGATCAGCAAGCTTAGTTACCATACTATGAACAATAACATAAATTGTTTGTTCAAAACACTACAAAATACTCATACATACCTTAATTATTCCGGCAAGTGCAGTCCTAATCGATCTCCTCTTACTTCCCGACACTTCAATTGGATAGAATGGTTTATCCACATACAATGTGACCAGCACTAACCCCATCAATCTTCACATGAAACAAGTATGATCAGTTCGTAATTCATTGTATATGAGCTCGAACTTACAATGTAACCACACCTAGTTTCCATCAATATGTTAGGAAGGATTATGGGTAGTTGTCAATTTCAGGAAGTTGTCCACAAACGAAGGCCTAGTAACTCCCCTTGCATTCCACACTAATATGGTTGTATGCAACTGTATTGGCGTGTCGTGTGATCTCCATGTCTTTAGGTTCTATCCGTAAATAGTTCATGTACCGTGGTGTGAGCTTTCAATAATTGACAATGACAGCAGAAGAATATCCGATTGATTGGCGACATAATATGGATAATCACTACGCAATCAGTGTATAACCAAAAGTAATAGTGCACGCCTCTTTCCGAAGTAAGAAAATCCGTCCGTAATCTCTAACTTCGGTTTTGGATCGACAAATTGAACCCAACGAGGCGATTTATTGGTTGTGGTTCTTCTAACTCCAACTCAATGTGGTCCATCTCATCAAATTCTTTATGTAACAACACTTGCGCCGCGCTGTGCCACAAACAAATCAACAACACTAGGCAAATGACATGTATAACACCAGCCTTTCGTCTTCGGCTCCATACACACATGCGTCACCTGTGGAGCAAGGCCATTTGACCTTATTTCGGATTAGCTCGCAAGAAATGATGTTGACATCAACCTTGACAACTTCACCCAAAACCTCATCGTAGAAAAAGTATCTGAAATCATTTGGGTTAACTTCGGAACCTTTAAACAACGGGCTACAGATATACACTATAATTTTTGGAGCTTCGACATAGTTAAATCCTATTGGGGGTGACCTTGAGGGGGTACTGCAAATGGATCGTGTTCTTGCATTATAGAGAGAGTGAAATTAGGACAAAAAATTTTTAATCTATTATGTGCAATAATTTCGACTATATTATCACAACCCAGATATAAATGTACTGTTTTCAAAAATCCGGGGTGTCAAAATTAATTAAGTCATAGCCACTACTACCAAGTCAGGCTATATATTTATAAATCATATGGGTGACTTTAATAACAACCATTATTGCTTTAATTATCCGATATCAATAGAAGGGTTAATGAACAATGCATGTCATTGCCACATAATACCTTGTCACACGAAATTAAATACAATCTCTTACCAATAATAATTAAAATTTAGGTAACAAATAGAAGTCGTAGTACTTCATAACCAAGTCATGGCCATCCATATAATCCCCGATATAAATGTTCATTAGGTTATGTAAAACTTTTATCAAGTAAGAGCTATTGTTAGTCAAGTCATAAAATCTACCATTGAAGTCAATGCATGTTTATGTTTTGACGTTGCATGAGTAGCAACTCACAATTTTTCCGAAAAAGCAGTCGAATGTTACACATGTTTGTACCTCTACCCTAACTTTATTGTATAAATATACCATGATCGATAAACAAGGACTATACACTTGCCTCGCACTCTACGTAACAAATAATTGACCATGGCATTTAAACCTCCTCCACAAAAACAACCCTCCACCTGGGTTTGATTTTGTTGAACCCACAACCAACTTGATCAATTGTCACCCCCCATTGTATCGTAATCTGAAATTAACCCAAACATGTTTGAATATTTCACGCAGTGTGAAATTCATGGTAGGGTGTATCTTCACCCTCACTATCTGAGACTCATGTGTTTTCATAGAGCGCACATGCCAACATGGCTAAGGTTGTTATTTATGCAGCGAAAAGACGGGGAGATGTCATGGTGGCTCATCTACCTTCACGGAATGACTTGTTTGGGTGGCCTAAGATAACCAAATGCATAATGGACGCAGAGTTCCACACTATGAACAACGAAGACACATCTCACGGAGAAGAACAAGCACCATTATCTCCAACTTGGGTTCCCTTCATTGACCCATACTCCATACCCTAGACAAGATGGGAGGATTTTTTTCCTGCGAGCCAAAGGAGGTGTAGTTTCTAATGCGAGCTACTGTGACGGGCCAGACACTTCCATGTCCTTGCACCAATGTCTCATATTCGGTTTACCTCACCTACGGCTAATTGAAGTACCAGAACCTCCTAAACTAGTTAACTTGTAGCATTGGTCCCGGTATAGTTGAAAATGCACCATTGGATTCCTTTCCATACATCGATTGTCATATGAAATTGTCGTGGTGTCACTCTCCCTTCATTTCAACAACAATTTCATTATCTTTACATACTCATGACCGTTATACTTATTTTGGTGGACCCTAGATCAACTAAGGACAAGACTTTTGAGTTCGTGTATAACAATGACTTGCAAATGACTTTAAAATGATTGTGTTAGAGAGCGATGGACTGAATGAGGTGGAATAATTATGTGGAACCACATGACTTCGATATGTCATATGAAGGTGACAGTTAGTAACGGAGCCTGCTTATGGCTACTGCGAAGGTTAATTACTTGATCAAACATGAATTTCTCCCACATGTGTTTTAATGCATATTTTCCCCATAATTTGTTATATCTTATTTTCTCTTTTATTTACCTGTTATTCCTTATTGCAGGCTAAGCGCACCCTATTGCACGGAGAATGCTCTTCAAATAAAGGCGTGAAGTTCATGTCTAAGTCTTTGTTATAACTTATTATAGTTAGAAATGGTAATAATCAAGTCATCGCTAGATTAAATCTAGTTTTCCAACATATTCAACCCTGGATAATGCATTAGCAAAGATGTATTTTGTATTTTGTTATGTTTTTTTGTATGTACGTGTAGTATTCCAGGGTAATCCGTTATTATCAACAATGATGTATTTGTTTCAGTCATATGTAAGGAACAGGACATATTTTCTCTTTGTTTCAAGTTATATTTGTTCATCAATGAATGAAGAAGCATTTAGTATGGGAAATAATAATCAAGTATATGTTTCAAATTTTTAGATCCGGGCCGATTTTGCAAGGTCTCATGTTTAACGACTGTAATAGTGCTCCTACAATTTGTGGTTGTACTTGTATGAAACTGTTACCTATGAATGTATCTTTGAAACAAATAAGATGGAACACTATAGCATTTTATGTTTGATTTGTAAGATATGCAATGATTAGTAATATAGCATATGCTCTTTGTAAATAATTGGTCGATACTTATAAATGACATATCCACAAATAAGTACTCACCATTTATTTAGTTAGGCATAAGTAAATGACAACTGATATATTACAAAATTTCACCCACAATTCACTAAATTTTTAATAAATATTAGTCCATCATTTGCATTGTAACGCTCAAGTATATTCCAACCTTATCATTTACTGATTCAGATTATCGGATTGTTTTCAATAAATGATAGTTTCAATTGTGTTAGTATGCATAAGCTAAAATTATACTTGTTATTTAAAAACAAAAATATTTACAAATTAGTCGACCTAATGTTTTGCTAAACATCTCAACTTCATAAAACTTGGAATTTTCATTTTTGCATCAACATTATAGTTATTAATCAATCATTTTTACATACCTGCATTTTAATAAAAAAAAGGAGCCTTTTGGATTTTCAGTACCTTAATTTGTCAATTTTTTATATAATAACTTATATTAGGTTTTTATATCCGTCCAAAAAAGCGTCAATCAACTGGGACCCACTAACGATTTTATTTTTAATTTGTACATTATTTACCTCTTTCTCTTCGACATCACTTTGTATATATTAATTACCCATTGAAACCCAAATTAACCTAAATATCCAATTAAAACCATTGTTTTTTTTCAATTATTTTGATGAATGAACTCCACTCTTCCCTGGCAATTAGTGAAGTTCAACGATATTAATTTCAACTCCGCATTGTAGAAGTTAGGGTTATGTGAATTGTGGTTTTTTGCAATAGATGGGGCTTTTTCGATTCGTTTTTGTAATTTAGGGTTTATGTTTGAAATGCAATTAAACTTCCAATTTTAGTATAATTTCATTGAAATTCAATTGTTTGGAATATGTTGGAGTGATGATGAGGAAATGAGTGACTTCAAACATGAATAATTTATGGTCTGAAAGCGTAAAAGAGAAAATAAAATTGGAGAAGAGAGACAATGATGATTACAGCATGTTTGGAGAAATTTTAATGGTTTAATGTGATTTTTTTGGATTAAAGGGTTTTTTTGTAAATGATAATAGAGATTAGTAGGAAAAAAGTTAAAATAATGTCAGGAGTTGATGACGATTTTTTTGACAAAGTCTGTTAAATGTACCAATTTTTGAGGTTTGGGAAATACAGTACTAAATTTAAAAAAAATAAATTATAAGGTACTAAATTAAAAGTTGTCACATCTAAGTAACTAAAAACCAAATAGCCTACTAAAAAATAA
>PYUH01003441.1:3740-17277 GCA_016808085.1 Suaeda aralocaspica | reverse complement strand
AAGAGGAATAGGTTGGCTTAAGACAAAGGTTAATTTTGTGAATGTGAAGAGGGAGTGTGAGATAGGAGGGATTGTCAGCTTGAATGGTACGCAAAAGTGAGTTACCAACGGTGGCAACCCGTTGAAGTGAGACCAATCTCCGATCAAGCGAACTAAGAAGTCCTATCATAGTACAATCATCCTTTCCCAGAGGGCCATCAGGATGTTCACGCTCACAATCTTTCTTTCGAAGATCCTTAAGTCGAACCAATTTATCATTGTCAATGGCTAAGAACATCATGTGAAGATTGCTAATACGCATCTCAGAAGCAGCCGCAATACTAGTAGAAGAGAATCCAGTTAAAACAACTCCACACTTACGGAACACGGGAATAAGCCACATGCCATAAGGCAAGTCATGAGAAGAGGCTTTCAACACATGAAACATATGCAAAGTGATAATAGCACGGCAACAATTACTGAGCTCCCTTGTTGGGTGATTAATTATACAAAATTAAATGAGCTACAAATTAAATCCTAGTCGACCCACCCCACGCCGAGACACCCCCTGCTGATCGCACCTCTTCCTCTCTATATTTGAGTTAAATAAACATGGAGCATTCGTTGATTAGGGAGGGTGTAAATTTTGGACGCCCACTATACCTCTAGACGAGTACTCTCGCTCCATATTATAAGCTCAAATTGGGAAGATTAATGGTCAATTGAGAACGTCCAAGATTGTAGACTAGGATATATAGCTTAGTAATACAAACAAGAACTAAATGAGGACGGCCTAATATTACAGCTTCCCCGCTTTGACGTACCACACCTAGTCTACCCATTATGACGGAGGAAAAAACACAAGTCAATTGAGGACGGCAAAAGTATTAGCCGCCCCACATAAGACTCACTTAAATTGTAAGCACTTTAAAGGACAATAGTCAATTGAGGGCGGCCAAAATGGGCTCACATAAATTGTGAACTCTAAAAGACAATGGTCAATTGAGACCTGCAAAAATTTTGGCCACCTCACATATGACTCAATTTTGAGCACTCTAAAAGGCAATAGTCAATTAGGGACAATCAAAATTTTGGCCGCCCCACATAAGATTCACATAATTGAGCACACTCAATAAAGGGCAATGATCAATTGAGAAAGGCCTAAAATTTATTGCCGCCCTGGTCTAACCTCCTCACCCTAGCCTCCACATTACTATGGCATGGCAACCCTACTCATATACCCAGCACATAAATGTGTAAGTTATTAATAATTACAATATTTATCTATTATTAATTATACAATCATATAAACAAAAAATAAAAATCAATAATTATTATTAATCACACAAAGTTGATTTAATCATGATTATGACTACTTGTATATAATTAGTTATAATAATAAATAATATAAGTAATCCAAGGTTATAAATCACACCGTGTGAGCTTGTCGTTTTACACCCGTGTCATGGAGAGATGCCTTAGCTAAACGTCGTCGATAGTCGTCCTCGAAAATATTTCCCTTCTTGGCCTCGTACATAGCAAAAATAGACGCCTCTAGAAGACCAAGTTAACCTAGTCATGGATAAGTTGGAAAAATAATAAGTAGTCAAAGGAGAGTATTAAAAACCTTTATCAAATTCTGCAGATAAATAATAGCAGCCAAGCAAAATCAGATCATAGAAAAATATTATGCCAGGGAGGCAAGTTATGGGGATCCTAATTTCTTTATCAGCTGAGAGCCTCAACCTAGCCGTCCTAATGTATATTAAAACTACTTTATCATCCCTATACAAAGGGGACTTTGCAAAGCCGCCTAGTTACCTAGGATGCATATTCTAATGACCGAGTATGCCTAGCATGTAAGGATTAGAGTCTTCACATTCAACAAATATAAAACTCTCCTTCTAGCTGTGGAATATGGTGGCCTTACCATAGACTGTTAAGTGTTTGGGACGGTAAGAGAAGTAGAACCAACCCGCCTCAGCACCGAGGACATGGCTTAAAGTATGAAGAAACATAAATGTTCTAATGCTCATAGATAATCCTTTAACCTCACAAGTTGCTATGAATGATAAAATGTTGAACCAAGGGTTTAGGACGAGCTTCCCCACCCCATATGCAATATATTCTAAGCACTGGCAAAGAAAATGGTTGAATTGTGAAGCGAAAACCATAGTCAAGAATGGTCTTATAGACGCTAAACATGTTTTTAGGACGATGACAAATAACAACATTAGGAGAAGCAATTAAGAAGGTGTAATGCTCTTAATAAAAGAGGGATTTTCGGTATTCTCTCCAACTTTTATACAAATATTGAAGACATTTGGGTGAAATAGGATGTTGAGAAGCTGCCACATGGGTTTCATCACCCGCCTCGGCCTCTCATCCTCCTACCTGTTGCTCTGAGCTCAAGATCCTATCAGGATCCTCAATGTTATGAGACGGTGCAGATGAGACAGCCTCTCCATTCGATTCCAACTCAGCTGAGTCAGAACTACCAGAGTTATTTGGAGTATCTGAGTACTTAAAAATGACAAAGGAGAAGTCCCCGATGGCTCATCTGGGTGAGGATCCCTAACTTCCTTCAACAAAGCTTTATCAACATGAACAGGGAGGGCATCATGATTATAAGTTATCATTGTTCGTTTAGTACGGGCCATGCCTCCCTCGTTAGTATTATGATAGGAAGATGATGTCATAAGTAAAGGAAAGGAACTACTAAATTGAGAACAAGATTCAGATATAATGAAAGGACTATGAGAACGCCTAAAAGAAAGATATAAACTGTAAGAATTAGACCCATACGAAGAAGACGTCATACATACTAAAGAGTGAGACCAAAACTAAGAAAGAATTCAAAGGTACCTTGCTAGATAAGAACACCGAAATTGAAAAAGATCTACAAATATTAATTGCTAAGCCTTAGGCCCTATGGTTGAAGATTGCATCCTGATAACCTACGAGAGGCAGCAGCTCGGCAACCGCTTGGATAGACAGGGTGGGGCGGCCGGACTTCGATGACGAGTATGCTCGGCAAAGGAGGTCAGTGGATGTGTTTGTTCTTATTATTTATGATTCTAAATTTTTGTAGACAAGCAAACGAGTCTTGCCTAGACGTGAGTTTGCCAAAAAAGTTAGGCAGACACAAAAGGATGGGTTGGCTAGACGAGTCAGAGCCCGTGACTACGGACTGCTTGGGGTTTGTTGAGAAAATTGATTAAGAACTTGGAGATGAGAATAATTTTAATTAATAAGAAATCAATTATCAAAACTAATCGTAAGGACCTTGGCGGGGCGGCTGTGAGAATTTTGGACGACCCAAGGTATGCCGAGAAAGGTGGGTCGGCAAGGAGGATTTTTGGACAACCTTATTGTTTGATAACTTTGAATTTAAAATAAAGTATAAGAATTTCTTCTTTGGGGCAAGAAGTTAAAATGAGAGGATGATAAAACAAAACATTCCCTATTTCCATTTATATACATGGAATTAGTTCATAAAACTAAAAGGCCTATGACCTTATTAAAATTGCCAATTAGGCCAAATTAGTTCTATGGAATTTGTTTGAGCCTAGTTGAGGCGAAAATGATGGGGCATGACCCCATGCTCTCTAAGTGTCAATTATACTATGACACATGGCCTGGGCGACACATGTCCCCATTGTAGTCCAACACGTGGACTTATTTACCTTCTATTGACTTCTATGGGAGATAGTCAACATATGACCATAGGGTTCTTTACCCCTTTACCATCCCTAGGAGAGTCTCCCATGGAAAGGACACTAGGGCAGCTGTCAAGACCTCATTGGGACATATCTTAAGGGCATGTCCTTATAAATACACCTCATTTACTATAGTGAGGGGACACGTGGAATTACCCAAGAGTAACAAACCACTACTTCTCTCTCTACATTTACTCTTCTTTACTTTTGTCTCCAGTATACTTACTTAGGCATCAGAGGAGAAATAAGCTGCACGTCGTGTTTATTCCTTTTGTGTAGGTTAGCAAGAGATCGTGGACGTGCCACCTGTAGTAGTGTCGAGTCATCTCTTAGGAGTTCTAAATCCTACAACACTGGTAGTGTGATCGATTTGTGAAGTTTGATGGTAGAACCAATGCCTATATCATCAAAAAGCATGTGAATGACAAACCAATTGCCTTTTGAAACCATTAGAAGTGGCGCACAACAGGAAGTAATTGAATGTAGAGAATAGAAAAGGAGTGCTATTGGCCAATCCCAAGGAGTTGGAAAGGGAATTGAATAATTGTCAACAAAATTTCCTGCTAATGACTAAAGAAGTGAAAGAGGAATTGCCTGCATCCCCACGCATTCTACAACCACTGTTAATGGAGTTTGAAGATGTGTTTCTTGATGATTTGCCACCAGTATTGCCTCTAAATCGTGGTATTGAACATCATATTGATCTTGTCCCAGGTGCTCAAATTCATAATAAACCAGCTTATAGGTGAAATCCAGAGGAGGCTAAGGAAATACAAAGGCAGATTGAAGAACTGATGCAACGTAGTTATGTGAGGGAAAGTATGAGTGCTTGTGCTGTGCCTGCACTGATTGTTCCGAAGAAGGATGAATCCTGGCGCATGTGTATAGACTCCAGAGCAGTAAATAATATAACCATCAAATATAGGTTCCCAATTCCCTGGGTAGATGATCTGTTGGATGAATTATATGGCTCATAGGGTGTTGTCCAAGATTGATTTAAGGAGTGGGTGTCATCAGATACACATGAGAGATGGTGACGAGTGGAAGATAACTTTCAAGACTATGTTGGGTCTCTATATATGAGTCGTGAGTCATGCCTTTTGGACTCACCAATGCTCCTGGTACTTTCATGAAACTCATGAACGAAGTTTTAAAGCCATATCAAGGTAAGTTTGTTGTTCTTTACTTAGAGGACATACTGATTTATAGTAGAAACAATCATGATCATCTACTTCATCTAAGAGAAGTATTCGAAACTCGGAGGCAACAAAAAACTTTATGGGAAGCTTAAGAAGTGTTATTTCATGGTGAGTAGCTTGACCTTTTTTGGGTTATGTGGTTTCGATAGATGGGGTATAAGTGGATCAGTCAAAGGTTGAAACAATTAAGACTTGGCCAACACCAACCAGAATTATGGAAGTTTGTTCTTTCCATTGTTTGGCGTCTTTTTACAGGACGTTTTTCAGAAACTTCTCATCTATAGCTTCTCCTATGACTAAATGCATTAAGAAGGATAAGCTATTTGTATGGACCAAGGAGGCGCAGAAAGCTTTTGAGAAGATCAAGGAATTATTATACCACACACCTATTCTTGCATTGCCTGATTTTACAAAACCTTTTGAAGTTGAAACCAATGCAAGGAATGTGAGAATTGGAGCGGTTTTGGTT
Source organism: Suaeda aralocaspica (assembly GCA_016808085.1). Taxonomy (NCBI): domain Eukaryota; kingdom Viridiplantae; phylum Streptophyta; class Magnoliopsida; order Caryophyllales; family Amaranthaceae; genus Suaeda; species Suaeda aralocaspica. The sequence continues at coordinate 11,911 of PYUH01003441.1, read as the reverse complement.
CAGGGGAAGAGACCAATTGCGTATTTCAATGTGAAATGGAATAGAGCCAGGTTGAATTATTCCACATATGATAAGGAGTTTTATGCCATTGTTAGAGCTCTTGATCATTGGAGTCATTAGTAGAGACCTAATCACATCATTCTATATTCTAATCACGAAGCATTGAAGCACATTAATGGTCAGAAAATACTTAATCCTAGACATGCCAAGTGGGTGGAGTTATATAAGGATGGCAAGCCTAATGTTGTGGCAGATGTGCTTTCTAGGAGCTATGTTCTGATCAGTGTTTTGAATTGCATGCTATTGGATTTAGGTCTAACCAAAACATGTTATGAATACGATGTGGATTCTGGACCTATAATGCAACAACTGGACAAAGGAGTTGTAGGATCCTATATGTTGCATGATGGAATCTTGTTCAAGGGGAAATTGTGTGTGCCTAAATTTTCAGTTTGTGAATCGTTTGTGAGAGAGGCGCATGGAAGATGACTTGCCGGGAATTTTGGAATTTCTAAAACTCTTAGTATGTTGCAAGAACATTTTTATTAGCCTAAGTTGATTGGAGATGTTGAAGCTGTCATATCACAATGTGTTGTGTGTGTTGGAAGGCCAAGGCAACATTTCATCAGGGGTTGTACACGCTATTGTCAGTTCCTGAAGGTCCCTGAGAAGATGTGTCTATGGATTTCATTGTAGGATTGCCTAGAACTACAAGAAGCAAGGATTCTATCATGGTGGTGGTGGACAGATTTTGAAAATGGCTCAGTTTACACCTTTCCATAAAACTGTTGATGCCATGAATGTTGCAGACTTGTATCAAGGATGTGGTGAGACTACAAGGAGTTCCTAAATCCTTTTATAGTGATAGAGATTCAAAATTCATGAGCTACTTCTAGAAGTCATTGTGGAAGATGGTAGGGACGAAATTACTCTTTAGTACATCATATCGTCCTCAGACTAATGGGAACACTGAAGTGACAAACAAAACCATTGGAGTATTACTGCGTGGATTAGTAAGCAAGACTTAGAAGGATTGAGACATGAAACTAGAACATGCTGAGTTTGCTTATAATAGATCACCTACTTATGGAACCAAGCATTCGCCCTTTGAAGTTTTTTAGGGAGTGAATCCCAAACTACCAAATGATTTCATTCGTATTCCTAACGGTGAGTTAGTTTATAAGGATGCTTTATCCAAGATTGAATATATACAGAAATTACATGCACATGTTAGAGCAAGAATTAGAGGTGAATGATCAGTACAAAACACGTGCAAATAAGCATAGAAACCAACGAGGCTATGCTGAAGGCGATCTAGCTAGTTTGGCTACACCTGTGGAAGGTAAGGTTTCAAATCATAGGAAAAATAGATTGATGCCTAGGTGTGATGCTCCTTTCAGCTGGAATGGCCAGGAGATTATGGAGTTCATGCTAGTTTCAATATAGGTGATTAATCTCCGTATATTCCTAATGGACAACTACGAAGTTTGAGTTCAAACTCTTTTGAAGAACGAAAGGATGATAAAAGTGTAAATGGCAATACATATATTGATCACAACTTCGAAAGTTAGTTTGTGAATGCTGGCAAGGATGCAACCATGGGTGAATTGATTGCTTATGGAGACTCAAGTTATATGGGTGCATCCAGGGTTGGGATTTGCGTTTGCTTGATCACACACTTAGTGCCACACAAATAAAGGAAAGAAATTGGTGGACTAAGGGGAATAAGTTAGCTTTGCCTATGGGTTTTTTCCCACTGCGTTTGCTACGGTTCTTCTCATTTCAGACATTGAGTCTTTTTATTCTTGTAGATTCTTGATCATCATTTTCAACCTAAAAGACATGAATAATGTTTTCTTGAAGGTTTCTTGATTTAAATATTGGATCTTAAAATGTTTCTTGAAGATTGGAAGAGTTTCTTGAAATTGCGCAAAAATGGAGCGAGTGAAATGACGGACATTTTTGACGATTTTTGACAACTTGGGCAAGTTCTTTATCACATGGATTTAGATTGTTATTTGTTGACTATTTTGTTTGTTAATTATTTATATAGGTTTTTAGAATGAAATCTAGTTAGTCTGAGTTAGTTAGAATAAATGCAAGTTGCGAGATCAAGTTGTGCAAGTGGATCAATATGTGAATAGATTTATTATTGTACGTGTGTTTTGAAAGGGGGTCCAAATATGTTTGGCTTCTCTAGCGTATTTAGAGTTTGTTAGGATTTCGTTCATGACTATATCTATAAACAGTCTCAATTAGTATTGTAACAAGTCAGTTTTGGTGATTAATAAAAGTATTGTTTTGTTTACTTTAAAACAAAAGTTCGAAATTTCTGAGAGTTGGTGGAACGTTTCCATTATACTCTTTTGTGGATTGATTAGTGGCTTTGGGGGTGCCTAGGGATTCAAACAAAGACTAATGTATTAACCTAAATTCGTGACTTTTGGTGGCTAGGCCTTTAGAAATTCATGGATTTAGATTTTCATAGTTTGTGAGTTTTTGTTCATACGAAAAATCACATCATGATCAAATTACCAAGAGCAATGTAGGCACTATTCCCAAAGTAATAAGGCAAATTCTCGATTTAGGGGCCCACAACAAAGAAAATATCAATGCTCAAGAAAGAAAATAAGACCAAGGTTGTGGTCTATATATGCGTGAAGGCTCAAAAACTCACCAAGGTTCAAAAATGATCATTTATGCAGCGTTTTGATATAGCCACGGAGATAAGAAACCAATATTCACTACACAAGTTCATCAATCGTCTAACATGGTTTTTATATATAAGAATGCAATGACTCATGAATTACCTTTGTAGAAGTTTGGAGATTTTAGTTCATGAGAAAGGGAAACTCTAAGCTAATAATCTTTATTAACTTCATAGGGATCAAATCCTAAAACTAACTAAAAGGACCTAAAAATGGAAAATATTTTCGAAATTTTTTGGAATGCATGCGAAAATAAATTAAATGCTCTACAAATAAACTAAGGAAAGCTAAATAAAATGAAAATAAACTAAGAAAATAAACTACATGCTCTAACTAAATTAAATGCATTTTGGATTTAGAAGGGAGGAGAAGGGAAAATGGAGAATTTGGATTCTCAAGGGAAGAGGGGGACAGAAAAGAAAGATTTTGATTTCGGCTATTTCACCATATAGCCCAGGACTTTTTCAAAATGCACCATATACCCTTAATGTTTATGGAATGCACCATATGCCCCTCAACTTTTACAAAAATGTACACATTAGCCTTAATGAGTAATGTTGTTAACTCTCTGTTAACTTCATAACTTAATTCACCATATACCCCTATACTTTTGTAAAATGCACCAGATGGACATACAACTAGTTTAAATGAAACCCAATAAATATGCATTTCACTAAAAAATGGAGTATTACAAACAAGTTCAATGCTTTACAAACCCATGTAATGCCATGAAACCCAAGTGAGTTTAGCAAGTTTTCAAATAAAAAAAATTACACACTAATGTGTAGACTTTAATGCTTTACAAACCCAAGTAATGCTAAAAGATTGAAAGTCAAATTCTAAACAAAAATACAGGGTTTCAATTGCTACATAAACCACATAACTCATACTTCATTGAGTTCCATTTTTTTCTCCTTTTGTTGCTTGACTCCCCTATTGCTCCTGCCTTCCTCTTTTTCTTTGATGTTGCCCCTCCTTGACAGGTTCTTGTGTTGTGTCCAAATTGCTTGCATTTGGAGCATTTTATTGTGGCTGTCCTCTTCCCCTTTCTCTACTCATTTCTTCCCTTTTTCCTTTATTTTGCTGGCCTTTCTGCACTTCTTTTGATTTATAGTGGCAAGATGATTGGAAGGTCAAAGTGAAGCCATTGAGTATAGTCAGGCATAGGGTGTATGTGGTATGAGTAAGTTTCCTTGTAGCACACACCCTTAAACCATGGAGCTATAAAATCAGTAGCGTCTAATCACTGGTCATATATGACCCTATGTCCATGCTTGCATGGAATACCTGAAACCTGCCACACACCACACATTCAACTTCTATCAACTAGCTTTATAGGGTATAACACATGCCTTTCTTTCACCTGAAATTCTCCACCACCAGCAGACACCACATAACACAACCCGGATTCACTTCCCCTATCCTCCAAAATGTTAAAGGACTCCACAAAGTTTGTTGTGTTATGGTCACAACAAACAATAGGCTCAAAGGTATTTCTAGACCACTACTCAGCAACATCTCTCAAATAATAAAAAGCATCTACTTTCATCTTGGCTATCCTCTCCATTGCCTTGCTATAAACAAAGGTATTATAAGCATCAGCGGATGTCTAAATAACCTTTATAAATGCTACCCCACTGTATCAAGCTCTTGAGAAGTTTCCATGCAAGTGTTGGCTGCAAATTCTCCTTGTTGCTTTAGGGAAAGCCTGGAATAAAGCTCCTTTAACACCTTGCAACATTACAAAGCAGAATGTAAAAGATTATACAAAAACATATAACAATCACAAAATTAGATTTGAAAATTAAAAAAATGCACTTACACTCATTCTGTCACTAATGAAGGTGAAATCATCCTTCTCAACTCCATGACTCCTGAATAATGTCTTCAAGTTTCTGAAGAAGTACAACTAACTCTCTGTGCTCTCACTATCTACTATGCCATAAGCTATTGCAAAAATTTCATTATTCCGATCAATGCTTACAACACTTAGTAGACAACCCTTGTAGTACTCACTTAGATGAGCTCCATCAAAACCAATTATAGGCCTACAACCACTAAGAAATCCCTTCACTTGAGCTGCAAATGAAATGAAACATGCCTTAAAAGTAGGAGCTGTAGCCATGTTGGTTCCCCTCCAAGTGATATGTGCAAAGCTACCAGGATTAGTCTCTTTAATCACCTCTACATATCCAGGCAACAACCCATAAGACTCAGCATTTTCCACCATGCATCTGCCTTTTCACATTTACCCTCACCTTGAACAACAACCTTCTCTTTACTTTCACCCTAAACATGTCCATGCATAGCCTTTGAAGACTCTCAATACTAATGTTTGGTGCATTATAAATTTCACTTTCCAACTGTCTCTCAAGCCAAGCAGAACTAACAGTTGGGTTGTACTCTAACCTTCCACATAAGGTATGCTCTCCAGTCAATGTTTGGATGGCCCAACTAATGCCATCTCGAAGCTGTGGTGCATGAATCCTCTAGTCACAGCTTTCAATCAAACATGTGGCTGTGAATCTAACATTATCATGCTTTTCCACCCTTATTGCAAACCCCTCATGAATTGTATAGTCCTTCATTACTTCTAAGAAATGATCCTTTAAGTTGAATATAATCCATTTTTGAAGTTTCACATTCCCAAAAAGCATATCATCTATAATCACACCATTTCTGTACAACTTATCTAGCTCATCCCTATCTTCATCAATGTCTTCATCATCATCATTGTTTTCATCTTGTACTTTCTCCCCTTGAAGCTCATCAACTAAACCCTCTAAGTCAGCCTCATCCTCCTTACTACTCTCATCAATATCAAAGTCTTCACTATCATCATCATCCCAAGGCTCATCATCACCATCACCTTGATCACCTTCAACATGCACCTGTTTTCTAGATCTAACAGCAGCCCTTCTAACACCCTTTTGCTTTGGCACATACACCCCTTTGGTTTTGAGGGTGGACTTGCTTGGCCTTGTTGGTTTATCAGTACATGGAGGTGGTTTCTTCTTAATAGAAGGCTTACTTTTGAAGTAACAAGCATATGACTAATTTTGAGGTGTATGGGTTGGAATTTATGGCTGAAAAGGTGGCTGTGGGTTTGGTTGATTAGGTTGTTGTGTGTTTTTAGTTTCATGTTGCTCAGGTTGGGTAAAAGGTGGTTGGGACTCACCAGAAAAAACTTCATCTGCTTCTTGAGAGCTATAGATCCTTTATACGGCAACAGTCTAATTTTGTACATTTAACAACGGAATCTCGATTGCCACAACATGTTCTAATGAATCATCTACCTCCTTTTAAACCCTCATTTCTTCGTCAAATCTTCTTTTCTCCTCCATTATGTTTCTTTCCTCATACATTTTTTTGCCTATTTTCTTCTTCCATCAACCTCTCCTCTCTTTTACAATTTGCTAACCTAAATGATTTCCCAACACAGGTACTATCCATTATGACAATCCTAATCTCACTGTCCCAGATAAATAGATTGAACATGCTAACTAAGGACCTATCATCATCAACTTCTATACTAAATAAATTACAACCCTCTCTTAGGTGGAATGTAGTACATTCTCCACATCTCAGGAAAATAAACAAATTACTTACAACCCTCTTCAATAATCTCATCAACTAAGTCTAAAAAATTTGTCTCATAAACTTTTGAAACCCTAACATTAAAATTCGACTCTTTATATGAACATGACAACCATATACCTTCCATCCTGTCAATTTATGAACAATTCACAATAATCACAATCAAAACAAGAAATTAAAATGCATACCCCCCCCCCCCCACCCCCACCCCAAAATAAATTATGTTAACAAAACATTATCAACACCTAAACAAGATGCAAAGTTCAATGGCTAAAAAAATCGTACCCCAAAAAATCATCAACAACTAAACAACTAACAATTATCAACTAAACAACATGCAAAGAAGAAATTATGTAAAATGCATAAACACCCCAGAAAAAAACAGAATTTATGTAAACGCAAAATTATCGTTTACGAAAAGGAAAAAAATATTCGATCTTCAACATCAACAACTAAACAACATGCAATTGTAGTCAACATCAACAAAGTAACAAATAAGAAAGAGAGAAAGAAAGAAATAAAACAGGGAATTCATACATGTGGAATTGCACAAAAATAAAGCTTTTATAACCTTCTCCTAATGTCGAAAACCACTCAAATGTAATCTTCCAGCTTCTCCTCTGATTTTATGCAATTCAATGGCTTTCAATTTCCAAAATTTAGGTTTAAACTTAGGGTTTTAGATTGAATTACGAAAGGGGGAAGATGAACAATTTTTTTCAAGGGTTTTGAAGTTTTAGGAATTTTAAATAAATGGGGTTAGGAGAGAGATAAAGGCGCCACTCAAAGAACAGGACCTAACAGAGAGTTAACGACCAATGCTACCTATGTACGCCAATGCTAGAGGGCAAACTTCCCAAGCAAGGACGAAGCATCGTCTAGATGCTCAAGGAGATTGATGGTCCCGCCTATAGTTTTAGGTGGGATCCACGTTGAGGCCAGTAGCATCGGTGTATGGAGGCCAATCATAACGTGGTGTATTAGGGTAGTTACCAAACTCAAAAGGAGATGAATCATAAGGGTCCCTACTTATGTGAATTTTCGTGTAAACAAAAACTCACAAGGGTATAAAATAAAATTTCGAATCTATAAAGACCAAGTCACCAAGATTCTTAATTTTAGGTTGATCAATTAGTCCTTTGCTTAAAGCCTAAGCACCCTCAAAGCTACTAATTAAATCACAAGAGTATAAAGAATTTAATCACCAACTCTTAAATTTCGGATTTTTGTTTTCAAGTAAACAAACAACTTTTTTTTATTCAACTCCAACTTCAACTTAATTGATTACATATAAGCCCTTAGCCCCAAATTTCGACTTGAATGCTCTGATTTTGCATGTTAATTCTGTTGATTTTAATTTGATGATTAGAAAGTTGTTAGACGTTAGTATTCAATGTTTGTAGGAAGAATTTATGCTTGATTTTGTGCATTTTCATTGATTTTTGCTATAACTTTGATGAATTTAATCGATGAATTTAGGAGTTAAAGTTATTACAGGTTAGTGTTGAAAATACCATGGATGGTAGGAGTTGGATGCATGCTCAGGGTTTTAGTGGAAGAACACAATTAGCTTATAGGAATGGTGTTAAAGCTTTTTTGGACTTTGCATTCAAGGATACAAATCCTAATTCCGGGGCAAAATTAAGGTGTCCTTGCTTGCATTGTCGAAACTATTTTGATCAAGATAGAGAGAATATGAGGGCTCATCTTTTTCGAGTGGGAATAGATCCCGATTATGATCCATGGATTTTTCATGGTGAACAACAAAATTTTGAAGTTACAGATCATGAGATCTCTGAGGAGGAGGGAATTGAATTTCCAAATGAAGATCCCCTTGTGTCCAATGACATAGCTTCATTGGTGCGT
>PYUH01003440.1:2500-17167 GCA_016808085.1 Suaeda aralocaspica | reverse complement strand
AAACAACGCTAATAACAACAACAACAACCACAAACAACAACAAAATAAACAACAGCCGCAACAGTCACTTGGAAGAAAGAAAAAAACAGAAATAAAAAAAAAGGAAAAAAAAAGAGAATTAAAAAAAGAAAAAAAAAAGAACAAAAAAAAAGGAAATAAAACACAAAACAAGAAAGAAAAAATAAAAAAAAAAAAAAAACAACAAAAACATCAACAAAAAACAAACTAAAAAAAAAAAGAAGATATAAAAACCTCTCCCCTTACAACCACCACAGTAACAACAGCAACAACAATAACAAAATCAACAACAACAACAACAACAATGAAAAAACAACAATAACCAAACAGAACAAAAACAACAACAAACAACAAACAACGATAATAACAACAAACAACAACCACAACAACAAAAACAATAACAACAGCAGTAACAGAAACAAGCAACAACAGAACCAACAACATCAAAACAATAGGAAACAACACCTACAACAAAAAACAGAAACAACAACAGTAACACACAAACAATAAAGAACAACAACAACAAAAACAAAAAAAACAAAACAACAACATCAACCAAACAACAACATTAAACACAACAGCACTATCAAACAACCACAACACCACAGCAACAACAGCAACAACATACACAAGAATCAACAGCAACAACAACAACAATGAAAAAAACAAACCCTACACAACAGAACAAAAACAACCAACCAAAACAACAACAACCATAGCATAACCACAACACCAACACACAACGACAACAACAGACAAACAGCAGCAACAGAAAACAGAACACCAGCACCAACAACCTCAAAAACAACTACAACAACACAGAAACAACAACAATAACAACAAAAAACAAACAACCACAAACACCAAAAACAATAACCAAAACAACAAACCAAAGACAATAACACCGACAACGACAACCACTGAAACAACAACAACCCCAACAACCACAAACAGAAACACAACGACAAACAAACAACACCTACAACAACAAACAGCAACAACATAACAACACAGCCAAACAACTACCACAATAACAACTGAACACCAAAACCACCACCACCACCTCCAACAAAACACAACACTCTACTACTACTACTACGACATCAACATCAAACAAAACACAGCAAACAACAACAACAGCAACTACAACAACAAAAAACAACACAGGAACAGCCCCCCACCAAACAACAACAACACAACAACAAAACCACAACCAACACAAAAACAAACAACAAACAACAACAAAACACAACAACACAACAAAACAAACAACAACAACACAAAAAAAACACAAGAACCACATCTACAAAGACAACAAGCCAACAACAACAACGAGAAACAAAAACAAAAACAAACAAACAAAAACAACAATAAAACAACAAACACACACACACACAAACAACCCCACCCCAACCAACAACAACAGCAACAAAAACAACACAACAACCCCTCAACAACAACAACATAAACACCGCCCCCACCAGACAACAGAAACACACCAAAACAACAGCACCAACAACATCAAAAACAACAGAAACAACACCTACAAACAACAATAGACACAACAACGGCAAACAACAACAACAGCAAAAAACAACTACCCAACAACAACAAACACCAAAAACCCAACACTACAACCCCCCAGCAACAACAACAAAAACACCACCACCAAAAACAACAACATAACAAACAACAACCACAACGCAACAACAGCGACAATAACAACAACCACAACCACAAACAACAAAACAATAACAACAAGCAGAAAGAAACAGGCAACACAGCCCAACAACTCCACAACAATAGAAAACAACACTACAACAAAAACAAAAACAAAAACAGTAACAACAAAAACACAAACAAAAACAAACAACAACATAAACCACAACAGCAAATCAACACCACAACCACACAGCAACAACAGCAAACCAACAAATAACAAAAAACCAACAACAACAACAACAACAAACAACAATGAAAAAACAAACAATAACAACATAACAAAAACAACAAAAACACAACAAAACAATGCAATAACCACAACACAAACCACAAACAACGGACAACAAACAGCAACAGCAGAAACAGAAACAGCAACAACGAAAAAAAAACCAACAACATCATTAACAACACAACAACACAGAAAAAAAAACAATAACAAACAAAAAACAACAACAACAACACCAAAAACAATAACAAAAAAACAACAAACAAAGACACAAAAACGAACAACGACACCCCCTGAAACAACAAAAAAAAACAACACAAAACAGAAACAACAACGACAAAAACAACACCTACAAAAACAACAGCAACAACTAAACAAAACAGCAACAAATACAACAATAACAAATGGAACACCAACACCACCACCACACCACCACACCAACAAAAAACAACAAATCTACTACACTACGTACATCACAGCAAACAACAAACACAGCAACACACAACAACAGCAACTACAAAACAAAAACAAAAACAGGGAACAGAAACAACAAACAAAAAAAACACAACAACAACAACAACAACAAAAAAAAACAACAAAGAACAACACTACAAAGACAAAAAGGAACACAAAAAAAAACGAGAAATATATATATTTTAATCCTACAAGTTTGGTTTTGTTAGAGAGATTATCGTTGTTGTGGTTGGTCTTGTTGTATGTGTAGATGGTGTTATTTTGTTTTTGTTGTGTTGTGTTGTGTTGTTGAAAGGTGTTGTTGTTGGTTGAGTTCATGTTGTTGTTTTGTTGTTGTAGTGTGTTGTTGTTGTGATGGTTGTTGGGGGTGAGGGAGCTAGTAGTGTAGTAGTAGAGTGTGTTGGTGTTGTGGTGGGTTGTCGGTGGTGGATGGTGGTGTTGGTGTTTGGTTAAAGTTAGTGGTATTGTTGGTAGTTGTTGTGTTTGTTGTATTTAGTTGTTGAGGTGTTGTTGTAGGTGTAGTGTTGGAGTTGTGTTTTCTGTTGTTGTTGTTGTTGTTGTGTTTCAGTTGGTTGTCGTCGTCGTTGTTGTTGTTGTTGTTGTCTGTTTTTGTTATTTGGTTTTTGGTGGTTGTTGTTGTTGGTTTTGTTGTTATTGTTGTTGTTAGGTTGTTGTTGTAGTTTAATGTGTGTGTTGCTGTTGTTGCTGTCTGTTGCATGATGGTGTTTGTTGTCGTTTTTTGTTGTTCGTGTGTGGTATTGTCTTGTTGTTGTTGCTGTTGTTGTGTTTTGGTATGTTGTATTGTTGTTTTTTCATTGTTTGTTGTGTTGTGTTGTGTTGTTGTTTTGTTCTTATTATTGTTTTGATGTTGTTGATGTGGGTGGGTGGGGGGTGTGGATATTGATGGTGTGGCGTTAGTTGTTGTTGTTGTTGGTTTTGGCTGGTGGGTGGAATGGGTGTGGTTTGGTTGTTGGTGGTAGGTGGAGCGTGTGTAGATTGGGGTGGATGTGTTGGGGTTGGTGATGTGGTTGATGGTTATGTTGATGGAGTGTGGTTATTGGTGTATGTGGTTGTGAGGGTGGGGGTTGTTATGGTAGCGGTTGTGGATGTTGTGGTGTGTGGTTGGTGATGTGTTGTGTTTTTGGTGTTGGTGGGTTGTGGTTGTTGTGTTGTGTTGTAGTTTTTGTGGTTGGTTGGCGTAGCTGGTGTTGGTTTGTAGTTGTGTTGCTGTTGTTGTTAGTTGAGTGGGGGTTAGATTGTTGTGGTAGTGTTGGTTCTGTTGGTTTTGATGTTGTTGGTGATGGTGTTGTTGTTTAGTTATGCTGTTCGTTATGTTGTTGTGTTGAGGTTGTTGTTTGTTGTTGTTGCTGTTGTGTTTCGTTGTGTTGTTGTTGTTGTGGTTGTTATTGTTGTTTTTGTGTTTGGTGGTGTTGTTGTTTCGTTGTTGTTGTTGTCTTGTTGTCTTTGTAGATGTTGTCTTGTTGTTTTGTTGTTGTGTGTTGTGTTGTGTTGTTGTTGTTGTGTTGTGTGGTTGTTGGGGTGTTGGGTTTTTGTTGGTGTTGTATGTGGTGGGGTGGGGGGTGGGGGGTGATACTGGGAAGGGAGGGGGGTGGTGGTGGAGTAGGAGGGGGGGCACGGGGTGAGGGTGTGGGGTGTGAGGTGATGTAGGAGGAGTAGTAGTAGAGGTGGGTGGGGGTGGAACGTGTGGTGGGGGTGGGGTGGGGGGGGGGCAAGTGTGTTATTGCTTTGTAGTTGGGATGTCTGTGTTACGAGTGTGGATGGTGGTTGGTGTAGCGTGTTGTTTGTTGTGTGGTGTTGAGGTTGTGGTTTGGGGTGGGTGTGGGGTTGAAGGGGTTGAGTTGTAGGGGTGATGGTATGTGTCTGGGTTTTTGTTATGTTTTGGTGTATTGTGGTTGTTGTTTGTTTTGTGTTGATTGTGGTTGTTATGTTGTGGTGTGTAGTTGGTGGTGAGGTGGTGTTGGTGTGTTGTTTGATGTTAGTTTGATGTGTGATGTGTTGTAGTTGTTGTGGTTGGTGTTGTGGTTATTGATAATGTTGTGTTGTAGTTGTGTTGTTGTTGTTGTTTTTTTTTCCTGGTTCTGTGTTATTGTGTTTTTTCATTGTTGTGTTGTATTGTTGTTGTTGTTGATTTGTTATTGAGTGGTTGTGTTGTTGCTGGGGTGGTTGTGGTTTGTGATATTTGTGATAGTGCATGTTGTGTTTATTTATGTGGTTGGTTGATGTTGTTGTTTGTTTTTGTTTTTGTTGTTGTTGTCTTTATTTTGTTGTTGTTAATGTGTGTTCTGTTTTGGTTCTGTAGGTGTTGTTTCTATTGTTGTGGATGTTGTTGGTGCTGGTGGTGCTGTTTTCTTGTTACTGATGTTTTATTGTGTTGGTGTGTGTGGTTTGTTGTGTTGGTATTATAGTTGTTGAGGTGGTTGTTGTTGTTTTTGTTATGTTGTTGTTATTGTTGTTTTTTCATGTGTGTTGTGTTGTTGTTTGATTTGTATATTGTTGGTGATGTTGTTAATGGGGTGGTTGTGGTTGTGATATTGATGTTGTGGTTTATGTTGTTTTGTTGATCGGTGTGGTTTTTTGTTTTTGTGGTTGTTGTCCTTTATGTTGTTGTTGTTACTGTTGTGTTATGTTTTTGTTGTAGGTGTTGGTTATATTGTGTGGATGTTGTTGGTGCTGTGTGCTATTTTGTTGCTGCTGTGTTATTGTTGTTGTTGTTGTGGTGGTGTTGTTGTATTATCGTTGTGGTTGATGTTGTGGGGTTGGTGGTATTGTTGTTGTTTTGGTGTTGTGGTTGTTGTTGTTCTGTTGCTGTATTTGTAGTTGTTGTTGGGTTGATGTTGTTGTTTTGTTGTTGTTTGTTGAAGTTTCGTTGTGTGTTGTTGTTGTTGTTGTTGTGTTTGTTGTTGTTGTCGTTGTTGTGTTTTGTTGATGTGTTGGTGTTGTTGGTGTTCGTGTTATTGTGGTGTTGTCTTCTCTGTTGTTGTGTGGTTGGTTTTTGTAGTGTTGTATTATTGTTGATGGTTGTTGTTGTAGTCGTGTTGTTGTTGTTGTTGCTTTTCTGTATTTGTTTTTTTGTGTTGTTGTTGTGTTGTTGTTGTTGGTGCAGTGTTTTCGATGTTTGTTATTCTTGATGGGGTGTTGTTGTTGTTGATGAGCTTTTGTGGTGGTTGTTTGTTACGTTGTAGTTTTTGTCGTTGTTCTGTTAATGTTGTTTTTTGTTGTGTTGCTGTTGGTGTTGTTCGTTATGTTGTTAGTGTTGTTGTTTCGATTGTTTTTGTTGTTGTTGTTGTTGCTGATGTTCTGGGTGTTGTTGTTTGTTGTTGTGTTGTTGTTGTTGTTTTTGTTTTTGTTGTGTGTGTTACTGTTTTTTGTGTAGGTGTTGTTCTTATGGTTGTGGAGTGATGTTGGTGCTGTTGTTGTTGTTGATGTTGGCTGCTTGTGGTATAGTTTGGTTGTTGGTGTTGTTGTGGTGTTTGTGTGTGGGGTGTTGTTGTTGTGCCTGTCTGTTGTTTTGTTTTTGGTTGTAGTGCTGTTGAGTTGATTGCTGGTGTTTGTTGATGGGATGTATAGTAGTAGTAGAGGTTGTTGTGTTGGGGGTGGTGGTGGTGGTGGTGGTGGTGGTGTACTGTTGTATTGGTTTGTAGTTGTGTTGTTGTGTTATAGTTGTTGCCGGTGTTATGTAGATGTGGTTGTTGTCGTTGTTGTGGTGGTAGGTGTTTCAGTGGGTGTCGTTGTCGTTGTTGTGTTCTTGTTGGTGTTTTTGTTATGTTTTGGGGTTGTTGTTGTCTTTGTGTTATTGTTGTTGTTTCTGTTTGTTGTTGTAGTTGTGGTTGATGTTGTGTTGGTGCCGTGTCTTGTTGCTTGGTGTGTTGCTGCTGTTGTTGTTGTTGTAGTTTTGGTTGTTGTTGTAGTGTTGTTGTTGTTGTATAGGTGGTTGCTGTTGTTATTGTAGATGTTGGGGTTGTCGTGTGGTGGTGGGGAGGTGTGGTGATGGGGGGGGCGGTTGGCAGTGGGGGATGTGATGGGGGGGGTGGTGTGTTATGGGGTTGGGGGGGGGGGGACTGGGGGGCGGGGATTGGGGTGGGGGTGCGTAGGAGTGGTGTAGTAGTGTGGTTGATGTGTGGTGTTTGGTGGCAGGTGTGTCTGGTTGCTGTGTTGGTGGCTGATGGCGGGGGGTGCGTGGTTTGCGTGGTGGTGTTGTGGGGGGTGGTTTGTGTGTTGATGGGTGGTGGTTGTTGGGGTAGGTGTTGTAGGGGTAGGTGGTGGTGGTGCGGGGTTGGTGTATGGCTGGTGTTTATATTTTGTGGTAGGTGTTGCGTTTGTGGGTGGTGATGGTGTGGATGTTCTGGGTGCTGCTGGTGTGTATGTGGTTGGGGTTGATGGTTGGGTTTTCTGTTGGGGTGTCGTAGCTTTGGTTATGACTTGTGGTGGTTGTTGTTGTTGATATGCTGTTGTGGCTTGTTGGGGTGGTTGTTGAGGTTGGTGTTGTGTTGCTGTTGGTGTCTGATTTGTTGTTGGGGTGTGTTTGTTGCGATTGTTGGATTTTATGTTTTGGTGGGGTTGTGTGTTTTTTTTACTGTTGTTGTTGGGTGTTGGTGTTGTTTGTTATTGTTGTTTTTTCGTTTGTGGTGGTGTTGTTGTTGTTTCTTGTTGTTCTGTTGTGGTTGGTTGTTGTGGTTATTGTTATGTTGTTGTTGCGGTTGTATTGGTTTTGTCTCGTTTGTTGTTATTGTTGTTGTTGTTGGTGTTATTGATGGTGGTTGTTATTGTGATGTGGTGGTTGGTTGTTGTTGCTATTGTGTTGTGGTTGTTGTTGTTGTGGTAGTTTTTGTTGTTGATGATGTGTTGTTGTTCTCGTGATGTGTTGTTGCTGCTGTTGGGTTGTGTTGTTGTTGTTGTTGTTGTTGTTGTTGTTGTGTTGTCGTTGTTGTTGTGTTATTGTGTGGTTGTTTCTATTGTGTTGCTGCTGTTGGTGTTGTTGGAGACGTTGTTGTCGTGGTTGGATGGTGTGTCGTTTGTTCTTTGTTTTTGTGGCTGTTGTTGGTGTTGGTTGTTGTTGTGTAGTAGATGTGTGTTGTGTGTTATTGTAGTTGTTGAAGTTGTTGTGTTGTGGTTGTAGTTGTTTCTGTTGTTTGTTGTAGGTTGTTGTGGTTGTTGCTGTTGTGTTGTGGTTGTGTTGTTGTGTGCTGTTGTTGTTGTTGGTTTGTTGTTGCGTTGTGTTTCTGTTATTCATTGTTGTTTCTATTGTTTGTTTGTTAGTTGTGTTGTAGTGTTGTTATGGTTTTGTGTTGGTGGTGCTGTTGTTGTTGTTTATGTGCGGTTGTTGGTGTGTTATTGTTGTTTGTGGTTGTGGGTGTGGTTGTTGTGTTGTTGTAGTTGTTGTTTTAGTGTTGTGTGGGGTGTTGGTGCTTGTGGTAGAGTGGGGGTTGGTGGTAGGTTGTCGTTGTAGAGGATTGTTGTTCTTGGGTGGGTTGTTGGTGGGGTTGTTGTTGTTGTGGTCTGTTGTATTGGTAGGGCTTGTCTCCTGTTATTGGTGTTTGTGGTGTGGTGTCTTTGTTGTTGTTGTTGTTGTTGTTGTTGTTGTTGTTGTTGTTGTTGTTTGTGTTTGTTGTTGTTGTGGTCTGGGGTTGTGGTTGTGTGGGTGTTGTTGTTGTTGCTGTTACTGTGTTGTTTTGGTGTGTAGTTGATGTTGTTGTTGTTGATGTGTGTTTGTTGATGTTGATGTAGTAGTAGTAGTTAGTGTTGTTGTTGTTGTTGGTGGTGGTGGTGGTGGTGTTGGTGTTTAAAGTTGGTATTGTTGGTAGTGGTTGCTGTTGTGTTATGGTTGTTGATGTGTTGTGTTGTCGTTGTTGGTTTGTGTGTTGTTGTTGTTGTTGTTTTTAAGTGGTTGAGTTTGTAGTTGTTGTGGTATTTGTTGTTTGTTTTTGTTATTGTTTTTGTTGTTGTTATTGTTTGTCTTTGCTTTTTATTGTTGTTTTTCTGTTGTTGTTGTAGTTGTTGTCTGATGTGTTGGTGGTTGATTTGTTTGTTTTGTTGATGCTGGTGATGTTGTTGGGTTGTTGTGGTTGTGTTGTGGTTATTGTTGTGGGGTTGTTGTGTGTGGTTGTTTTGTTCTGTTGTAGTGTGTGGTTTTCATGGGTGTGGTGGTGTGTTGTTGGGTTTTGGGAGTTGTTATCTCTGCTGTGGCTATTGTTGATTGGTGTGGGTGGTGTTGTGGAATTGACGTGGTGTGTGGTTTATGTTGTCGTCGTTGATCTTGTTGTTGTTTTTGTTTTTGGTGTTGTTGTCTTTATTGTTGTTGTGTTAACTGTTATTGTTTCTTTTTGGTGTAGGTGTTGTTTCTTTGTTGGATGTTGATGGGGATGTTGTTGCCTTTCTGTTGCTGCTGTTGTTATTGTTGTTGTTGTTGTTGTTTTGGTGGTTGTTGTTGTTCTTGCGTGTTGTTGCTGTTGTGGTGTGTTGTTGTTTTTGGTGTTGAGGTTGTTGTTGTGGATGTTGATTGTAGTTGGTTGTTGTGGTTGCTGTTGTTGTTCTGTTGCTGTTCGTTGAAGTTTCTGTTGTTGTTGTCTTTGTTGTGTGTTGTTGTTGTTGTTGTTGTCGTTGTTGGTTTTGTTTCCTTGTTGTTGTTGTTGTTGGTGTGTTATTGTTGTTGTGGTTGTTGTTGTTAGTGTGTTGTTCTGTGGTGGTGTGTAGTTGCTTTTATTGTTGTTGTTGGTGTGGTTGTAGAACGTTGTTGTTTTTTGTTGTTGAGGTATTGTTGGTGTTGTTGTTGTTGACAGTTGTTGGAGCTGGTAGTTATTGATGGTGTGTTGTTGTTGATGTTGATGTTGTGGTGGGTTTGTTGTTACTGTTGTAGTTTTGTAGTTGTTATTGTTTAATGTTGTTTTGTTTGATGTTGCTGTTGGTGTTGTAGTGTTGTTGTTAGGTTGTTGTTGTTGTAGATGTTTTTGTTGTGTTGATGAGGTTTTTTGGGGTTTTTTGGGGTTTTGTTGTTGTTGTGTGTTATGTTGTGTTGTTGTTGTTGTGTTGTTGTTGTTGTTGGAGGTCATGTTGTTGGCTTTGTTGTTGTTTTTTATTGTTTTTTTGGGGTTGTTGTTGTTGTATTGGTGTTATGTTGTGTTGCTGTTGTTGTTTGTGTTATTGTGATGTGGTTGGTGATGGGGTGCTGTTTCCTTTTGCCTTGATGTTCTGTGTTGTTGTGTTGTGGTTATTGTATTGTTGTTGTTGGTGTTGTGGTGGTTTTTGGTTGGTGTTATGTTGTTTTTCGTGGTGTGTTTGTGGTTGTGTTTTTGTTATTGTTGTTGCTGTTGTTGAGTGGTGGTTGTTGTTGTGGAGATTGTGTGTGGTTTATTGTTGTTGTTGTTGATATTGATTCTGTTGTGGTTTATGTTGTGGTTGTTTGTGTTGGTGTTTTTTGTTTTGTTGTGTTGTCTATTGGTGTTGTAATGTGTCTGTTTCTGTTTGTTGAGGTGTGGTTTCTATTGTTGTGGATGTGTGGCCGGTTGTTGCTTTTGTGTTTCTGTTGTTTTTTGTTTTTTGCGGTTGTTATTGTGTGTTGTTGTGGTTGTTGTGTGGTTATGTCGCTGTTGTTGCCTGTGGTGAGTGGGGTTGGTGTTGGTTGGGGGTGAGGGTTTGTGGGGGTGGTTCGTGGGGGGGTAGGCGGAGGGGTGTGTTGGGGGGATGTTGGTGTTGTGTGTTGTAGTTTGTTGGTGTGGTGGTATGTGGGCGGTGGTGGGTGTTTAGGCGAGGTGGTTGGGGATGATTGTTGTGGTTGTGGCTTTGCGTGAGGTGGTGGGTTGGTGTTGTAGTAGTTGGTTGATTGTTGGGGGTTGGTGGATGGTTGTGTAGTGTTGTTGGTGTTGTGGCTGTGGGTATTGTTGGTGTGGGGGGTGTTGGTGTGTGTAATGAAGGGTTGTCGCTGTATTCTTGCTTGTGGTGTGGTGGGTGTTGTTCGTTGAGGTGGATTGTTGTGGTGGTTGTTGTGATGTGTAGGTTTTGTTTTTTTGCTGTTTGTTCCTGTTACTGTGGTTGTGGTTGCGTTTGAGGGTGGGTGGTGTTGTCGTTGTGTTGTTAGTTGTTGTTGTGGTAGAGGTTTTTTTGTTGTTGTTGTTGTTGCTGCGGCTGGTGTTGTTTTGTCTAAGTTGTTGTTGTTGTGTGTGTTGTTGTTGATGTTTATGTTATTGTTGTTGTTGTAGTGTGTGTTGTTGTGGGGTGTGTTGTCGTTATTGTTGTTGAGTGGTGTGTTGTGTTATTGTTCTTGTTGTTGCACTGTGTTGTTGTTGTTTTTGTGTGTTGTGATTGTGTTTTTCGTTGTTGTTTGTGTTGTAGTTTTTGTTATGAGGTTGTTGTTCTGCGGGGTGGTGTTGTTGATTGAGATTGCTATTGTGGTATGTTGTTGTGTTGATGGTGTTGTTGTTTTCGTGTGGTGTTGGTGTTGTTGTTGTTTTGTTTTTAGTTGTGTTAATGTTGTAGGTGTGTTGTGTTCTGTTGCTGCAGTTGTTAGGGTTGTTGTTGTGTTGTATTGCGCTTGTTGTATTGACTGCTGTTTTGTGGTTGTTGTTGTGTTGGTTTTTGGTGTTGTTTGGGTGTTGTTTTGTTGTTGTTGCTGTAGGTGGTTGTGGTTGATGTTGTTCGTCTTGTGTTGTTTATATGTTGTAGTTTATGTTGTTGTTGTTGTTGTCTTGTTGTGGTTGGTGTTGTCGTTGTTGTTGTCGTTTGCTGTTGTTGTTGTTGGTGTGGTGTTATGTTGGTGTGTTGTCTATGTGTTGTTGTGGTTGTAGTTGTTAGGTTTTTTTTTATTGTTGTGGTCGTTGTTATTATTGCTGTGGTGTGGGTTGTTGTTGTTGATGTTGAAGTTGTGGTGGTTGGTGTTACTGTTGTAGTTTGTCGTTGTTCTTGTAATGGTTGTTTTGTTGGCTGTGATGTTGGTGTTGTCGTTGTTGTTGTTAGTGGTTGTTGTGTAGATGTTTTGGTTGTGGTGTGATGAGTCAGGGATCGGTGGGGTTGTTGTTGGGTATGTTTGTTGTTGTTGTTGCTTGTAGTTTGTCGTTGGTGTTGTCTTTGTGGTGGGTGTTGTTATTGTTTTTGGTGTGTTGTTGGTCTTTGTTGTTATTGTTGTTGTTTCTGGGTTGTTGTGTTAGTTGGTGTTGTAGGGTTTTGTGTTGAGGTTGTGTGATGTTGGTTGGTGCCGTGTTGTTGCTGTTGTTGTTGTTGTTTGTGGTGGTGGTTGTGGTTTTATGTTTTGTTATTGTTGTTGTGTGTGTTGTTGTTTTGTTTGTGTGTACTGTTGTTTTTTAGTTGTTGTTGTTGTTATAGTTTGTGTTATTGTTGTTGCTTTTGTGGTGGTTGTGTTGGTGATATTCTATTGTGGTTTATGTGTTGTGGTGATGTTGTTTTGTTTCGGTGTTGTTTGTGTTGGTGTTTTTGTTTTGTTTTGTTGTTGGTACGGTGTTGTTTGTGTTTTGTTGTAGGTGTTTTGTTTCTATTGTTGGGGGGCTGTTGGTGTGTGTTGCTGTTTCTGTTGATTGTTGTGTTATTGTTGTTGTTGTTGTGGTTGTTGTTGTTGTTATTGTCGCTGTTGTGCTGTTGTGGTTGTTGTGTTGTGTTGTGTTTGGTGTTGGGTTGTTGTTGTTGTTGTGGTGCTGTAGTCCGTTGTTGTGGTTGAGCGTTGTTGTTCTTGTTGTTGTTCTGTTGTAGTTTCTGTGTTGGTTGTTGTCTTTTGTGTTTGTAGGTGTTGTTGTCGTTGTTGTTCTGGTTTTTGTGCTGTTGTTGTTGTTGTTGTTGTTGTTAGTGTTGTGTTGTTGTTGTGTGTTGTTCTTGTTTTTGTAGTGGTTGGTTTAGTTGTTTATTGTGGTTGTCGTGTTATTGTTGTGTTGTTGTTCTTGTGGTTGTAGTGGTGGTTTAGTTGTTTTTATTGTTGTTGTTGGTGTTGTGTGTTGTGTTGTTCTGTTGTTTTTGTTGTGGCTGTATTGTTGGTGTTGTTGTTGCAGTTGTTGTCGCTGTTGTTATTCTGCTGTGGTGTGGTGGTTGTTGTGTTGATGTTGCTGTTGTGGTGGTTGTTGTTACTGTTTGTAGTTTTTGCGCTTGTTCTTGGTACTGTTTTAGTGTTTTGTTGCTGTTGCTGTTGGTGGTTGTAGGTTGTTGTGGTTGTAGATGTTTTTGTTGTGGGTTGTTGCTGATGGTGGTGTGTTGGTTGTCTTGTTGTTGGTTGGTGTTTGTTGTTGTTGGATGCACTGTTGTTCTGGCTATTGTTGTTGTTGTTAGTTGTTGTTGGCTGGTGTGTTGCGTATTGTTGTTGTTGGTATTATGGTTGGTGGTGGGTGTTGTTGTAGTTATTGTTAGTTGTTGTTGTTGTTGGGTTGTTGCGTTATTTGTTGTTGGTGTTATTGTGTGGTGGTTGTGTAGTTATTGGATTGTTGTTGTTGTGGTGTGGTTGTATTGTTGTTTAGGTTATGATGTTGTGGTGGTGTTGTTTCTGGTATTGTTGTTGGGTGTAGGTGTTGTCGTTATGTTGTGTTGGGTATTGTTTTTGGTCGGTGTTGTTGCTAGTATTGTTATTGTGTTGTTTGTTGTTATTTTTGGTGTTGTGGTTGTGTTGTTGTGGTTTGCTTATGTTGTTGTTGTTGCTGTTTTGTTGGTTGTAGCGGCGGAGGGGGGGAATGGGGGGGGGGGACGGCTTGGTGGTGGTCGGGGGCAGAGGTTGCTGTTGTGGTTGTTGTTGTTATTGTTGTTGTTTTTGGTGTTGTGGTTGTTGTTGTTGCTGTTGCTGTAGTTGTTGTTGTGGTTGATGTTGTTGTTCTTGTTGTTGTTTCTGTTGAAGTTTCTGTTGTTGTTGTTGTTTTTGTTGTTGTTGTTGTTGTTGTTGTTGTCGTTGTTGTTTTTGTTGCTGTTGTTGTTGTTGTGTTATTGTTGTTGTTGTTCTTCTTGTTGTTGTTGTGGTTGGTGTAGTTGTTTTTATTATTGTTGATGGTTGTTGTTGTAGTCGTTGTTGTTTTTGTTGTTGCTGTATTGTTGTTGTTGTTGTTGTTGTTGTTGTTGTTGCAGTTGTTTTCGCTGTTATTCTTGCTGTGGTGGTTGTTGTTGTTGATGTAGCTGTTGTGGTGGTTGTTGTTACTGTTGTAGTTTTTGTCGTTGTTCTTGTTACTGTTGTTTTTGTTGCTGTTGCTGTTGGTGTTGTCGTTATTGTTGTTAGTTGTTGTTGTTGTAGATGTTTTTGTTGTTGTTGTTGTTGCTGCTGGTGTTGTTGTTGTTGTTGTTGTTGTTGTTGTTGTTGTTGTTGTTTTTGTTTTTGTTGTTGTTGTTACTGTTTTTGTTGTAGGTGTTGTTTCTATTGTTGTGGATGATGTTGGTGCTGTTGTTGTTGTTTCTGTTGCTGCTGTTGTTATAGTTGTGTTGTTGTTGTTGTTGTTGTTGTTTTTGTTGTTGTTGTTGTTGTTGTTGCTGTTCCTGTTGTTGTTTTAGTTGTTGTAGTTGCTGTTGTTGTTGTTGCTGGTGTTGTTGTTGATGTTGATGTAGTAGTAGTAGTAGAGTTGTTGTTGTTGTTGGTGGTGGTGGTGGTGGTGGTGGTGTTGGTGTTACTGTTGTTATTGTTGTAGTTGTTGTTGTTGTTGTTATAGTTGTTGCTGTTGTTATTGTAGATGTTGTTGTTGTCGTTGTTGTGGTTGTAGTTGTTGTTTCAGTGGTTGTCGTTGTCGTTGTTGTTGTCTTTGTTGTTGTTTTTGTTATTGTTTTTGGTGTTGTTGTTGTTGTCTTCGTTGTTATTGTTGTTGTTTCTGTTGTTGTTGTAGTTGTGGTTGATGTTGTTGTTGTTGCCGTTGTTCTTGTTGCTGTTGTTGTTGCTTATGTTGTTGTTGTTGTTGTTTTTGTTGTTGTTGTAGTTGTTGTTGTTGTTGTTATAGTTGTTGCTGTTGTTATTGTAGATGTTGTTGTTGTCGTTGTTGTGGTTGTAGTTGTTGTTTCAGTGGTTGTCGTTGTCGTTGTTGTTGTCTTTGTTGTTGTTTTTGTTATTGTTTTTGGTGTTGTTGTTGTTGTCTTTGTTGTTATTGTTGTTGTTTCTGTTGTTGTTGTAGTTGTGGTTGATGTTGTTGTTGTTGCCGTTGTTCTTGTTGCTGTTGTTGTTGCTGATGTTGTTGTTGTTGTTTTTGTTGTTGTTGTTGTTGTTGTTGTTGTTGTTGTAGTTGTTGCTGTTGTTGTTGTTGGTGTAGTTGTTG
>PYUH01000327.1:684876-725076 GCA_016808085.1 Suaeda aralocaspica | reverse complement strand
CGAGGTGAGGTCATATCTAGCACAGCCTTGACTTTGTCTGGATTAACCTCAATCCCTCGTTCATCCACAAGCAAGCCCAAAAATTTTCCCGAAGTTACCCCAAAAACACACTTCTTTGGGTTTAACTTCATTTTATACCTCCTTAATGTTTCGAAGGTCTCTCTTAAGTCTGCCACATGGTCTTTCATTTCCTTGCTTTTGACAATCATGTCATCTATATATGCTTCCATGTTCCTTCCCAACTGCTGTTTGAAAACATTATTTACAAGACGTTGGAAGGTTGCCGGAGCATTTTTAAGACCGAATGGCATCCTTGTATAGCAATATAGACCCTTCTCAGTTACAAAAGCTGTTTTTTCCTCATCTTCCTCCCATAGAGGAATTTGATGAAATCCTGAGTAGGCGTCCATAAAGCTTAATAACGCATGTCCTGCCGTTGAATCAACCAATCGGTCAATCTTTGGCAAAGGAAAACTATCCTTTGGACAAGCTTTATTTAGATCAGTATAATCGACACACATTCTCATGGTGCCGTTTGGTTTTGGAACCAAAACCACATTAGCCACCCAGTCAGGATACTGGCATGGTCTAATGAATCCCGCTTCCAAAAGCTTATTCACTTCTTCCTCTGCTGCCTTATTGCGAAGTTCGCCCAAATTTCTCTTCTTTTGGCGAATTGGCTTAGCATCCGGTTTCACATTTAACTTATGTACAGCTATACTTGGGTCAATGCCTGGCATCTCCTCTACCTCATATGCAAAGACATCCCCGAACTCTCTCAGCAGCTTCCTCATTTCTGCCCCAACATGGTCGTCTGGGGCCTGGCCTACCTTGACCGTTCGGTCAGGCTTGAATTCGTCAATAACGAAATCTTCGTGTTCACCAACTGCCTGAGGCCGAGTTACTTGGCTTAAATTATGAATGGCCATTAGTTCATTTTTAGCCATACCCTCGGTCTTCCTCTTCTTTGTTGGCTCTTCCACCTCTTCAACCCAAGCAGTAGGTTTAAGAGTGGTGATATAACATTCTCGGGCCATTTGTTGATCTCCACGAAGAGTTCCTACAGTTCCATTGTTACACTCATACTTCATAAGCATGAGATGTGTAACAATTACTGCTCTGGATGCATTCAAGGTTGGCCGTCCCAATATGATATTGTATGCCGATAGTTCCTTGACCACCAGGAACTTGACGACCATGTTTCTTGCACATTCCTTCTCCCCTATCCTCACTGGTAGGGAGACAGTCCCCAAAGGGTTGATTACTCCTCCCCCAAAACCAATAATAGGGTGATGGATAGGTTCCAAGGTAGACACATCATATTTTAATTTCTTGAGGCAAGCATAACTAATGATGTCAGAGGAGCTGCCAGTATCTACCAATATTCGTTTGACCCTCATGTTGGCCACTTTCAGTTCCACCACCAAGGGATCATCATGTGGTGTACGAACATTGCCTCGGTCTTTATCACTAATCATTACTTCTGGAAACTTGACCTTGGCATTATGCCCTATCTCCGGTGATCCTTCTCGGGAGAGACTCCGTAAGTACTCTTTGTTCCCTCGAAGGGTTGGTCCACCAGCTGCGAACCCACCGGAGATGACGTACACCACATCCTCTTCGGTCTCAGCACCATCCTTAGGCTCATTAGCCTTGAATTCCATCTTTTGTTTGGTGTTTTTGTCATGAGATCTGATCAAGTGTTGTGAAATTTTTCCTTTGATGGCAAGAGATTCCATGGCCCTCTTAAGATTGAAGCAATCATTCGTATGATGCCCCGTATCTTTGTGAAAGTGACAATATTTACTTGAGTCCCTATCTTCTTTGGCAGTTCTTAGGGGTGGTGGATCATCAATCTCAACCTTATTACGGATTTCCCTGAAAACCGAATAGAGATCTTTGGTGAACTCTATCTTAGGACCATCATTAGGCTTTCTTTTCTTATTTTGGAAGTTTCCTCCCTTGCCTGATGTCCTAGTTGCCCAGGTGGCATGTTTCTTTTGATCCTTGTTTTTAGAGTGTGATTCACTCTTTCTATCATCTCTTCTGTCCTTCCTGGTGGAAGCACAGAGCTCTTGTGCATGGATGAAGCATTCAGCTTCTTCCAAAATTCCTTTCAGCGTTTTACAATTTCTTCTTACAATATCGAATTTAAAAGTTCCATCTCGGAGACCTCTAAAAAAGTTATTGAAGGCCACACCTTCAGATAAGTTGGGGATTTGCAAAGATTCCAGATTGAATCTTTGCACATAACTTCTTAGAGACTCCTTTTCTCCTTGCACTATTTTGGCCAGATGCATGCTGGTCTTTCTCTCCCTCTTGTTTGCCATGAAATGATGTACAAAGATCGTACTCAATTCATGAAAATTGTTAATTGATTGATCAGGGAGGCTATTGAACCATTTCTGGGCAATTCCTTTCAGGGTTGCCGGAAAGTATCGGCACCAGGTCACATCATCCGGACCCTGGAAGTACATCAAATGTTTATAAGTGGCTAGATGCTCCTCCGGGTCAGTGGTCCCGTCGAATGGCTCAATTTGAGGCATTTTAAACTTATTGGGACGTGGAGCCATCATGATGGACATGGAGAACGGTGTCTTCCATTCCATCATTGTGTTATTAGGCATTTGTCCAACAACCCCCGTAGGGTTTTGGACAGCCTTTGTGGATTCTCGGCCAGGATTAGCTGATTTGCCTACATCCTCCCAGTATTTGATCATTTGTTCTTTTCTGCACTGATCAGCCTTATCAGCTTTCTTCTTTTCAATTAAGTCTCGTAGACTTGCATGTTCTCCTGACTCTAGGGAAACATGATGGGAGTCAGTCATCTCCCTAGTTGATGATTCTTCAGAGGAACCAGGTCGGCCTCCTTCCTTCCAAGCCCTTTTAGCCTTCAGATACTCTCTTGTATCCATGCTTGAGGCCTTTTTGGCATCGAGATATTCTCTGGCATCTCGGCTAGACGATTTCTTTTGCTCCAAATACTCTCGAGCATCACTTGCAATAGCCTTCTTGAACTCAATTAGTTCTCTAGCATCAGTTTGAGTCTTGCTAGATCCGGCTTCCTTACCTGCCACCTCCCGTTTAGGCTTAAATCTGGGAGTGACAGGGTACCTCTTCACTGCACCCCATTGAGTTTTCAATGGAGTTCGGTCCTTCCTTAATTTCTCAACTTTCTCATGGAAAGTCAATCTCTCCTGGCCTTGGCCTTCTTCAATCATCACACCTTTCATCTTTGAAGATGAAGGGCGTTGTGTCTCAACCTTCTCTTGAGTTTTCTTGGTGGAATACTCCCGTAGAGTTTCCGCCAGGTTCTCTTGGAACCCAGCCAAGATACTCTTGAGCTGACTCATGGTCACAGGTTGGTTTCCAAAATCAGGGTTTTCTTGTGTTCTTCTCGGTGAGCCAGTACCTTCCCCAGTTTGATAATTCCCAGTCTGGTCTAGGTATCTGGTCTCATCCTTTGTAGATTTTCCAGTTCCAGTCATTGTTAGGAATCCTCCCCACAAACGGTGCCAAATGTTGTTGCTAAAGCAATGAGGTGGGGTAGGGACTGTGAGGATTTCGCTGACGTAGACTGGACGCGTGAATGGATTGGTTGCCTGTTGACGTACCCTCCAAGTACCTGCAAAAAAGGGACAATAATCCTCGTAGGATTATTTCCCCCTCCGATGCTTAAGTAAGTATTTGAAGGAGAGTAAGTGAACAATAATCAACAAGTAAACAATTCTAGAGAGAAGCTCTAGAGAGAAGTTTTCCCTTTCTAGTAAGTGTTTTTTGTCTTAATTTCAGTGTACTTGTTATCAGAATTTTTGGACTATTTATAGCCTCAAGTACGATTTCTTACCCACTGAGATTGTGACACTTGTCATCATCTCTTTGATTATCTTCCTTCATTTGCCTAATGGGCTTTTAAAAGGGAATTTTAAGGCCCCATGGTTTGTTTTAGCTCTTTTTGTCATTGACGAATAAGAGCTTGACATGTGGCAGATACAGAGTTACAAATGGCCCACTCATGGCAGACTCATCACTGCCACGTGGCAATCCTATGCTGGCATTTTAAGGACTCGTGGCCCAATTGTGATATGACACGTGGCCATGTGGGGTCCACTCATGGCAGACTCATCACTGCCACATGGCAATCCCATGTCATCTCTTTATAGGGACACGTGGTCCACTCAGAAGCTGACACGTGGCGGCTGACTTGTCATGCCACATCATGTTTTACTAAATGTTTTTGCAAATGAAATTTATATGTTTTATATATGCTTAATGTAGATACCTACATTTAGTCCCATCTAAAAGGCCGATGATTAAAGTGTAGCATGTCGCAACAAGACCCACTTATAATATTAAAAGAATGCCCAATTTTGTCCGACGTTAGTCATTCACCTATTTGGACTCCACCCCATAACTATACGGGTGTCTCGCTGCCCAGTCAGCGGATGGGGTTCTCACTTTCCGGTTAGCGAGTTGGGGTCCAGGGGTGAAACGCCTTGGTTAGGGGGTCTAGGCGGGTGCCCCCTAACTTTTTTGAAAACTAAAACCACAGCTGTAATAGCCGAAGGTAAGTTCTGATGGCCGAAATACGCTTAAATTACTTTCTTTGATTTTAAACTTATATTATTATTTTATTTCAAAATCTTAGAAAATAAATAAAGCGCATGAACATGGCCAAGTACATACGATGAACCGTCTAGATTGTTCTGGAAGGATCTATACGGGATAAGGTAACTTTAGGTTTATGGAAGCGTATAAAGTGGTTTATGCAAGTAAATATCGGAAATACGGAAGTTCAGAAACTTGATCCTGAGAGCATATAGAAGCTCAATAGGCGACCATACGCTCAAGGAGGTCGAATATCAAAATTAAGGAAACGATAAAAACTTCCAAAAACCGAATGTTGAGCGCTAAAACGCTTGATGAGCACTATAATACTCAAGATGAGCGCCCTAGCGCTCATGCGCTCGATGGGCTCTCCTGCGCTTCCTTAGGTCCCATACGCTCAAATTTCCTTCCCTGGGCACTATAAATACGTGACCTCTTCCAACCATTTGACACATCTACATTCCAACCTCTTACTTCGTGGTCTTTCTCTTTTTCTCGAATTGCGTGCCCTCTGTTTTTCCTTTCTCCCACAAAATTCTCGCTAGCCAACCCTTAAAAAATTTAAACATTTTAATAAATCTAAAACACAATTCATATTATTATCATTATTATGATAACTCATGTTGTTCTTCAAGCATTCAAATCGAGAAGTTTTTTTTTATCAGCTCACGAAAGGTACTTCAAATGAGGCTGACATCATCAACAACATCATCTTGAGTTCTTCAAATAAATGTGTTAGTTTATGTGTTTTTATTGATTTATTAGAAGTTTGACATGTTTTAATTAATTCATGAAATAATGATTAATTAATGAATTAAATTTTTAAAATCAACTTTAGGTAGAAACGTTACTTTAGTTTACTTTGACCTTACCCTCAACCCTAAATCCAGTGATATGAGACCTTCTTATCCTTGGCTATCAATTTGTCTTCGGGTTAAACCTACTGGGGTTCAATGAAATTACATTCATGATTTGAATGTTAAATGCACATGCATACAAAACACAGAAGTTAGTATTTTGTGCAGTCACTGTTTACGTGTTTATCATGTACATAATGTTCACATGCTTCATTGAAAAGTACTTTCCTGGAAGATACAGTAAGAATGCTATGTGCACAAGCTTAATAGATGAAAAAGGAAGAAGAAAGATGTTATTGATGCTTCTATTTGCAGAATTCAGTTAATAAGGAGCTATATTCATTGGTAAACACTAGTTAACATCAACTTGCTTCAAGGAATGCTTTAGATAATAATTATCTCGAAATAAAGCAAAAAGTAGCTACATTGGTTGCAGATGTTGATGAATTTGCTTCATTACAAGAGGTGTAAAACATGTTACATCCACCTGAACTCGAGGAAAAATTTTTCAATAAAAATGTTAAAATTACACATATAAAATACAAAAATACTTCCTTAAAATACGTGAAATTATGGGGTATTATAGTCTACCCCCCTTAAAAGAAGTTTCGTCCAGAAACTTTGTATTGATTAGTGTATGGAATTTGAATAGAGACTACTTTTACGTCAAACTTTCTCATTATAATACTATGTTGTTGTAGACCGTAGACACTTACTTAACTTTCACTTGACTACTTTTTAGTAGACAAACATAATACTCTTACTGAAAAGTCGTAGAAACTCATAAAAACTTGCAAAATTGAGGGTAAAACCGCGCGAAATTAGATCGCTTTCTACCCCTCCTTAAAAATCGAGTTACGTCCCCGTAACTCTACTTACTAACCTAAAATAGCTTTGGATACTTTTCTCTCATCATATCTTCAGCTTACCAAGTAGCTTCTTCGGTTTCTTGGTTAGACCACAACACCTTCACCGTTTTGACACTTTTTGTACGATTATCCCTGACTTTACTGTCTAGGATCTTAATTGGCTTCTCTTCATATGTCAAACTTTGGTCTAACTCTATTGTTTCAGGCTATAACACATGTGACTCATCTGGAAAATACTTCCTTAGTTTAGACACATGAAGAACATTGTGAACCTTGCTCAACTCCATTGATAATGCTAACTTATAGGCTACTTTTCCAACCCATTGCAACATCTCATAGGGTCCTATGTATTTTGGGCTCAATTTTCCTTTCTTTCCGAACCTCATTACTCCTTTCATTGGTGATACCTTAAGCAACACCTTATCGCCAACTTCAAACACAACTTCTTGGCGTTTTTGGTTTGCATAGGACTTTTGTCTATCTTATGCTACCTGAATATTTGATTCTATTACCCTTATTTTATCCGTGGTTTCTTCAATCAATTGAGGTCCTAAGATCACCGTCTCACTTATGTCATTCCAACACAAGGGGCTTCTACACTTCCTCCCATACAAAGCCTCAAAAGGTGCCATGTCAATACTTGCATGGTAGCTATTGTTGTATGAAAACTCAATGAGATCTAAGTGATCCTCCCAATTCCCTTGAAAATCAATTACACAAGCCAATAGAATGTCCTCTAAGGTTTGTATGGTTCTCTCTGTTTGTCCATCAGTTGCTGGATGGAAAGTTGTACTCATCTTCAATGTTGTACCAAAGTTTTCCTAGACACTTTTCCAGAATTTCGAAAGAAACCTGGAATTCCTATCTGACACGATATCCTTTGGAACTCCGTGTAGCCTCACAACATGTCTTACATAAGCCTTTGCAAGTTGTTCCATTTTCCAAGTCTCTTGCATGGGTATAAACACCGCTTACTTAGTAAGTCTATCTACCACAACCCATATGGTATCATTTTGATTCCTTGACTTTGGAAAACATGTTACAAAGTCCATTAATATGAAATCCCATTTCCATCCTGGTATTTTAAGTGGTTGGACCTCTCCTTGTGGTCTCTTATGCTCAAATTTCACCTTTTGACAAGTAAGACACTTGCTCACAAATTCATCCACTTCTCTTTTCATCCTAGGCCACCAATACATCTTCTTTAAATTCTTATATAGCTTATCACCCCCATAACGCACTAAATATAGGTTATTATGACCCTCCTCCATGATTGTTTGTTTCAAATCCTCAGCTTTCAACTTTTCCTTGATTCTGTCCAATTTCAATCCTCCCTCTTGGTTCTTCTTAATTTCCTCAAATATTTTTGGTTAAATACTAAGCTTACAAATAATCCCTTCCAACTCTCCCTCCTTCTCTATCTCTAAGCTTAATCTCTCTATATCCTTACATAGTTCATTAGCAACCACCAAGGTATTCACTCCATGCTTCGTTTTACGACTTAAAGCATCTGCCACCACATTAGCCTTCCCTTCATGGTATTGTATATCTAGGTCATAATCCTTGATCAACTCAAGCCATCTCCTCTGTCTCATGTTTAAATCTTTCTAAGTGAAAAAGTACTTTAAACTCTTGTGGTCCGTGTATATCCTACACTTTATCCCATACAAGTAATGTCTCCATATCTTTAAAGCAAACACTATTGCTTCTATCTCAAGATCGAAAGTAGGGTAGTTTGCCTCGTATGGTTTCAACTGCCTTGAAGCACATGCAATCACCTTTCTATTTTGCATTAACACACATCGCAAACCATTCTAAGAAGCGTTACTGTACACATCATAAGGGTCACTTCCATCTGGCAAAGTCAACACTGGAGCTGTAGTCAAACGCTCCTTTAAGGTCTGAAATGCCTCCTCACACTTATCACTCCATTCAAACTTACATACTTTCTTCATTAACGACGTCATTGGTTTAGCAATCCTCGAAAAGTCCTTCACAAACCTTCTATAATCACCTTCTAACCATAAGAAACTCCGTACATCTGTTACATTCTTAGGTGTAGGCCACTCCTTTACTGCTTCAATCTTGGATGGATCTAACTCAACTCCCTTTTTAGACACAATATGCCCCAAGAATGCTACTTCCTCCAACCAGAACTCACATTTCGAGCACTTAGCATACAATTCATTCTCCCTTAGTGTCATCAAGAACCTCAAATGTTCCACATGTTCCTCTTTACTCTTAGAGTATACCAAGATGTCATCAATGAAAACAACCACAAAGTTATCTAAAAATCATTGGAAAATTTATTTCATTAGATCCATCAAAATTGCTGGTGCATTGGTTAACCTGTAGACACCTAATTTAGTCCCCCTGTCCAGCGGCAGCACCCTATGATGATTAAATAACTCATTTCTCTAGAAGATTGGATAATCGAGTATACTTGGGGATAAAAGTATATCTCGGATATTATAAAATTTCCATTCTTATTTAACGGACTTTTTTATCCCAACGCCTATTTTATTATTTTAAATAAATGATTAAAATAAAATGATAATAATAACAAATAAAAATAAATCTTTCAAAAAAAACAATAAAGCGCTCTTAATTTTGTCACGCTGACAGCTCAACGTGACTAAGCTAACAGAGCTACCTTAGTACCGTTGTAGGGTTTCCTGTGCTACTGGGCCAGCGCGATTCGGCGTACCGCGCTAGCAGCCCAGCGCGATTAGGGTTCCGACGCTGTTATAAAAACCTTCATTTCCTTCATTTCTCAACAACTTTTTTTTACTCACTCTCTCCCTCATACTTAATTAATCTGATTATTGCTTTTAACAGCCTTATTTTTTTATATAATAATTTATTGTTTATTTACTATTTGTTTTACAAAAAAGTGGCTACGAATTTTAATAATATCGAAACAATAATTCGAAACTCCGCCCAAATTAATACTCGACGAAGACAATCTTCGAAGGAGAAGTGGTACGTCTCCTGAGAGCCCTAAAAATCATGTTTATGGACTTTTAAGTTGTTGTTTCACTATTGATTGTTTGCAACGCTTAATGAAGATAATTCTTTCGGACAAAACTAATCATGTTAGGCACCTTAAATCAATTTTAATAACGGTTTGAGTTAAATTAATTATTTTTTTGTGTTACCACTAACAATTTAATGCTTTTTTTTTTAATTTTGTAAATTGAAAATTTTGTGTGATTCTAAATGTAATTTCTGTATGGTTAAGAGGAATCTAATAATGGCCGCCTATGGGCTAACGCGACGCACTCCATCATATTGGTACCTTCACCCCCGAGTCCGATCTTTGGTTCGCTCGACCACAACTTGGTGTCATCCCCATGGGATCGGAGAGGATTTCCAATTTAGACAAACATCTCTTATTCGAGTCCCATTCGTATCTAATCTAAATACACGGTTTATAAGTTTAGTTCCTAAAACTCATTGGCGACTTCTATTAGCATGTTTGGTATCGGTATTGAAGTATCTCCCAAATAAAATGATTTAAAATTGGGTTTTAAAGAAAAAAAGGAGCAGCACTAGAAAGTTAACTACGCTACCTTCGTAGCGTTACAAACCTTCCTGTGCTGACACTGTAGCGTCACTGAACTTGTAACGCTACAGGGTCAGCGTGGGAAATCTTGTAGCGCTACGCCTCTAGCGTGGTACAAGTTCCAGCGCTCCATATCTGTTGAAAAGAAGGAAAAAAGGGAAAAAGGGAAAAAAAGAGCGGCGCATGGAAGTTAACTACGCTACCTTCGTAGTGTTACAAACCTTCCTGCGCTGACACTGCAGCGTCACAGAACTTGAAACGCTGCAGGGTCAGCATGAGAAACCTTGTAGCGCTACGCCTGTAGCGTGTTACATGTTCCAGCGCTCTATTTCAGTTGAAAAAAAGGTCTAATTAATTCGTTTCACCTTTCCTTAAGCTAATTTTAGGGGCCCCTACAGTGGCGACTTCACTGGGGACTAAAAGAGGGTGAGACTAGAAAATTTTCCCTTAATTATACACTTATTATATTTAGAACAAATTGCATTTTTTAGACATATTGCATACATGTGACAAACACTTGCCTTCCATGTGTTTGAAACATGCCTTAGGATCACCATAATAACATTACATTTCGGAAAGGAACCGTTGACTTGGTGGGGCCCATGCTCTCTAAGCAACCAAGCAAAACGTAACCTTATCCCAACTACATCGATTCCAAGTTGCCCATGGTACTTGGAGGGGAGACACTCCATATCTAACGGTTATCACATTGCAAAGTGTTGGAGCACACTCCTAAGATGTAGGACACTTTGGATTGACCTTTAGAGCTTAACCCTAGAGGACATAAAACCTTGGTTTAGGGGACCTCATTGCTTGTATTTCGAATTTTTTATTCTTTTCTTTTTTCATGATTCTGTTTCCTTTTTTTTTTATGTTTTTGTTTCCTTTTTTTCGTGATTTTGTTTCATTTTTTTTTTACTATCCTTTATGTTGTTATTTTATTCTTCATGTTGTTTAGGAGACTTTAGGATTTTGCATTTATTTATTAAAAGTTTTTATTAACTTGCTTCAAATTAAATGATTCACTAAAATCATTTCCTTACAAAGACGTCATAAGCATTATGTTGTTCTTATATTGAATATTATTAATGTTGTCTATTTAGAAATTATTTTGGAAAATCATTAAATAAAAGGATTGTTAATAACATCATGTTAGGAATAAAATCGTTTTTTCTAAGACTAACTTGATACTTCCATTATTCACCAAGAATTTAAATCGTATCAATCATTTCAAACATATATTTTTTAAGATTATTGACATAACTTGAATATTTTGAGGTTTTACTAATTCAATTATTTTTTAGAATTTAATTAGTTTATTTTCGAATTCGAGGTGGAGCTAACAATCTCATTATCCTTAATGAATGAAATTGTTTTTGTAAAAAAAAAAGAAAAAAAAAAAGAAAATTTCGCCCATGATTTTTTAATCTTCATAAGCATTGACAATAATTAACTTAATACTGGTTTTGCTTGAGTTAAACTAAAAAAGGTCCAAAAAACCTTTATTAATTATATTCTTTAAATTAGAATATCATTAATTAAGGTTTAGTCGTCTTTAGCTTAGCTTACAGAGGCTCTTAGTATTAAATTAATCGTTGTTAACACTGCTCAATTATTTCTTTGTTTTTTCGAAAAAATGGAAATAAATATTTTTTTTGAATGCCTTGAAATTTTTTTATCGTAAAGGGTTGGTTCAACTGCTTGGTGTCGCGATCCAGATCAGCGTTTACAAAGGTTAGATAGTGACGAACAATCATCATTCATCTCAAATTCCTTAGAGGATATTTGTGAAGATTTCGGGTTTGTTACTCCAAATTCTCCAATTTGTTCCTCAAGTTTTGTTCCGTCCTCTCCAAGTCCAAGTATGGGTGAAGAAGAAAATATGAATGCTACCTTGAATGCTCTCATGATGTGTCTTAATAAGATGGAGGCTGAACGAGAAGTAGAAAAAATACACCTTGCTGAAATTGAAGCTGAATGTGCTGCTGAAAAGAAACATTTGGCTAAAATGGAAGCCAAAAGGTAAGAGGAGGAAAGGAGGAAAAAGAAAGAGATTGAAAATCTCATTCATCGTTCTTCAATGGGTGGCAAATTATATTAATTTGAGGCTGCCAACATCCCTAACACCGAGGCTGTTCTCCCTGAGAAGTTCGATCCTTCCACCCTTCCAAAGTTCTAGGTGACTGGTAATCCAGTCAATCACCTTAAGAGCTTTATTGGGTCCATGACCATCAAAAAGGTTGATCCTGTATTCTATCCAGTGATCTTCCCTCTTTCTTTAGAACCCATTCCACAGAATTTGTTCTACTCTCTTAGCACATATTGGGTTTCAACTTGGGATACTGTTACTAAGGAATTTATTTATCAATACAAAGATAACATGGAATTCCAAGTCACACTCCGAGAACTCGAAGTGTTAAAACAAGGAGCTGATGAAGGGTTCACTACCGTCTTCACTCGCTATAGGGAAAAGATGACCCATTTGGTCCAAAAACCATCCGATGCTGAATTAGTAGAAAGGTTTGTAGACAACCTGTCCGAGCCTTATCAAGTACATCTCAAATATCAAGGCATCGACTCTTTCAAACGAGTGTATGATGTCGGGATAAAAATTGAGAACGATTTATTGAAAAAACAGTCAAAGCCCCAAGCTTATAATGGGAACTATACCTATAAGAAGGGTGAATCTTCCAGAAATAATGAAGTCAATGCTTTAGAAACTTCTCGTTCAAGTCCATCAAAAATTAAGAAATGGCCTCGAGATAGAAGATTCACTCTTATCAGCATGACTTATTCTCAAGCTCTTGACAGACTTCAAAGCCAAAATGCTTTACATCCAATTGGGCGAACTCCTGACCCACCAGAGGACAAGAGAAGCCCAAAATGGAATGCTAATTCATGGTGCAAATACCATAGAGGGAAAGGGCATGATACTGAGCAATGCTGGGTCCTCAAACATGTCATTCAAGACATGGTTGAAGACGGGCGTTTACCTTTACCTCCCAAGCCGAATAATATCACCAATCCTTTTGGTGGATTGTCTATTCTGGCCATTGATTGTGTTAGCGATAATTTTGATCCTTCTAAATTTATCACTTCCAATAATGATAATGCAATGAAGGAAATATTAAGCTTACATGATCATGTATGTGGCATATGGGACGATAATGTTGAGGATACTTATATCACTAACCTCAATGCCAACACAACTCTCGGGCTTAATCCATAAATTATAAAAAATGATTGGTATCAAGATCCTACAGAAGTTGTGTCTAATGTTCAGCATCTTACTCGTTCCGGACGAGCTTATCAACCTGATAATGACAAAGGCCCATCTCAGGTTCAAGTCAACAAAGACTCAATTCCAGTCCAAACAAATACTGGCTCATCACAAGCCCAAAATTCTAGTGAGAGCAACGATAACCCTCTCATTAAGAAAATGCAAAAGACTAAAGCCGACATAACCATTTGACGATTATTAGCTTCTTCTCGTGATCATAGGGAAGTTGTACTGAATGGACTTAATGCATTAAATGTTTCTCCTAACACTACCCCTGAAAATCTAGTAAGTCTCTTGTCAACTGGACCAAAGAAAATGATTGAATTTTCTAGAGAGGATCTCCCCCCTGGAAGGTACTACTCATAACAAGGGCCTTTACGTGACTGCTGGGATATTGAATAAAAACATCTCCTTGACATTAGTCGATAATGGGTCTGGGGTCAATGTTTGTCCCTTAAGAACTGCCAAGCATCTTGGCATAGAAAAAGAAGCATTTTCCCCATCACTGCAAGGAGTAAGAGCTTATGATAGCACAAGACGAGAGGTCTTAGGAGTCATAATTCTTGATATATCCACTGGTGGAATAAGGAAGAAAGTTGAATTTCATGTCATCGATGTAAAATCATCCTTCGATTTGCTTCTAGGACGCCCATGGCTCCACATGCTTGGTGCAGCGCCTTCATCGCTTCATCAAAAGGTCAAGCTCATACATGAAGGCGTGTCCATAACCATTATGCTTCTCCAATCAGAGTTGCCATGGAGGATCAATCCCTGTTAAAAATATCCCATGATCAAGATGTGGAAGATTTGTGGGGATTTGTGCCTGAAGAAATCGCTCTCATTGAATCAGGAGACTTACAAATTGATCCCCATGCTAGTGTGACAGTAAACGCTATCATGTTAAAAAATGGTTATTTTCCTAGCATGCCTTTAGGAGCAAAAGGAGGAAGGGAGATCACTCATCTTCCTAAAGTCAAAGCCACACCTAACCTCTTTGGTTTGGGGTATGAACCGACAGAAGAGGAATTAAAAAGATACATGGTTGAAGAAGTGACTCGAAAGGCTAACGCCAAAAGGGGAATTACTACCTCTATCCCTTCCTATCAGCTCACTCTAAATGGGCAGTTTATAAAGGAAGGGGATAATTACCCCTATTATGGCTTCCCTGAACCCTTGGTTTAAAATGGGAAACAAATTCCTGGATTTGAAATATTTCATGATTGCTACTTCTTAGAAGAGAGAGCACATTACTCTCTTCCCATCGAATACTCCAAACCAGAGTGTTTAGACAAATGGGCCCTTGGTCTATTATTTGGATTGGAACGGAACCCATTGAGAGACGAAGCTGCAGTAATTCAGAAGGCTATGCAAGATGAAAAGTTCAACCCTGCTTTACTCATTTCCCATTCAGAGAACGTCGAGCGCAGATGGAGAAAGACCTTGAAGTGGATCAACACAAAAGGGGCCAAAATTACTATCTCAACCGGGGAGGGACAAATGTTCGAAGATTCTGAGTCTGAGTCTGAGTCTAATTTTGAGTCTGAATCCAAAGATAATATTTGTATCGTAGGCAATCTAGCTATATCTGTTCCTTTGATTCCTCCCGTTCCTAATTTAGATTTAAGCTCTAAAGGAATTGAGTCCCTCTTTGATGTACTCCTTGACGATTTCAATAATTATGCAACTATTGCTTATTCACGCTCTTCTCCCCAATCCCCTAATAATTGTCTTGCAATAATTAATTCAGCTGAAAAATCAACTAATGATGAACCAGTTGAGATAATAAAGTTCATGGAAGAATTTGAAAATCGCACGCCTGTAATAGAAGAAACTGAATCCATTAATATCGGTAATGAACAAGATATAAAAGAACTAAAATTTGGCTTAACTCTTAATTTAAAAGAGCGCACAGACTTAATAAACACGCTCAAAGAATTTAGCGATGTTTTTGCTTGGTCATACAAAGATATGCCTGGCATAGATCGTGAAATTGCGGAACACAAAATTCCGCTCAATCCAACAATTAAACCCATCAAACAAAAGTTAAGACGTATGAAGCCTGACGTTGCCCTCAAAATAAAAGCGGAAATTATTAAACAATTAGATGCGGGTTTTATATGTGTCTCAAAATACCCAGAATGGGTAGCTAATGTTGTTCCAGTTCCGAAAAAGGATGGACGTGTGAGAATGTGTATAGATTTTCGGGACTTAAACAAAGCTAGTCCTAAAGATGATTTTCCACTACCACACATTGATCTCCTTGTAGACAACACGACTAATCATGAACTCCTTTCGTTCATGGATGGCTATGCAGGTTACAACCAAGTACAAATGGGTACGGAAGACATGGAAAAAGCCACATTCATTACTGAATAGGGAACTTTCTGTTACAAAGTAATGCCTTTTGGACTTAAAAACGCTGGAGCAACCTATCAAAGGACTGCTACTACATTGCTTCATGATATGATGCATAAGGAAGTAGAGGTCTATGTAGATGACATGATCGTAAAATCAAAAGACCGACAAGGGCACATTCCTACCCTAAGAAAATTCTTTACTAGATGAAGAAAATATAATATGAGGTTGAATCCACAAAAATGCGCCTTCGGAGTAACATTTGGAAAGTTGGTTGGATACGTAGTTAGCACGCGGGGTATAGAAATTGATCCATCTAAAATCAAAGTTATACTAGATATGCCTTCCCCTAAAACTGAAAAACAAATCCGAGGATTCTTAGGTAGACTCCAATATATTAGTCGATTCATATCAAAATTAACTATGGTTTGTGAGCCTATCTTCAAGAAATTAAAAAAGGAAGAAAAGGTGGAATGGGATGACAAATGTCAAGAAGCTTTAGAAAAAAAAAAGAATATCTTCTCAAGCCTCCAATACTTGTACACTAATACCTGGAGTCCCTCTAAGGCTATATTTAACTGTCACTGAAACTGCTGCCGGATCCATGCTCGCACAAGAAATAAATGGAGAAGAAAAGGCCATATATTACTTAAGTAAAAAGTTCATCGAATATGAAACTCGGTATTTACAGTCGGAGAAAACTTGCTTGGCCTTGGTATGGGCATCTAAAAAGCTTAGGCATTACTTGCTTTCCCATTCTGTCCATGTTGTGTCCCATTTGGACCCATTAAAATACCTTTTTGGCAGGCCAGCACTAAATGGTCGCCTCTCGAAATGGCTTGTTAGGTTGGCCGAATTTGACCTTCAATTTGTCCCTTCAAAAACAATT
Organism: Suaeda aralocaspica; assembly: GCA_016808085.1. Lineage (NCBI taxonomy): Eukaryota > Viridiplantae > Streptophyta > Magnoliopsida > Caryophyllales > Amaranthaceae > Suaeda > Suaeda aralocaspica. The sequence goes on along the minus strand of PYUH01000327.1, from coordinate 708,653 downwards.
AAAGGACGAGCAGTGTCAGATTTCTTGGCTGAGCTCCCTCCTAACGAGGAAAAGACGGAAGCATATAACTTCCCGGATGAAGAGCTCTTAATGACTGAAGACGATAGTTGGGCCCTCTACTTTGATGGTGCTTCTAACCAAAAGGGGTGCAGAGTAGGGGTTCTTGTAGTTAGTCCAGATGGTGCACATGTTCAAATATCAGTCAAATTAGACTTCGAAGTCACTAATAATGCAGCCGAATACGAGGCATGCATTGTTGGATTAGAGGCAGCAGTAAGTCCAGGGATTAAAAGACTAAAAGTATTTGGAGACTCGTCACTCATCATAAATCATGTGTCTGGAAAGTGGAAAGTAAGAAGTGCTAGCCTAGCACTCTATCAAACACACTTAGACACCATAACTGAAAACTTCGATGATATCCAGTACCAATGCCTCCCTAGGGATGATAACCAATTCGCCGACGCCCTTGCTAAATTATCATCAATGATAAATATCCCACATAACCTAGCATCGATAACTTTAAGCGTTGAAAGGAGGCAAGAACCTGCCTATTGTAACACTATTGAAGATGCCCCTGATGATGAGAACGAAGTTCTGTGGTATCAAGATGTCCTCAATTACAAAGTAAAAGGAGAAATCCCATGGAATTCAAGCGTTCTAACTCAAAGGGCAATAAGATTATTATCTTCCCAATATATCGAAATTCAGGGTAGATTGTATAAAAGGACCTCAAAAGGGCTTAATTTGCTATGTGTTGACAAAACACGAGCCAAGCGACTTATGGAAGACACCCATAATGGTGTCTACGGTCCCCACATGAATGGTAAGATGTTAGCAAAAAAGATAACACGCTTAGGATATTACTGGACGACAATGGAAGATGATTGCTGCAACTATGTAAAAACATGTCCTAAATGCCAAATATTTGCTAACTTACAACATTTACCTCCTGTAGAGCTATACAATTATACTTCACCGTGGCCATTCTCCACTTGGGGTATTGATATAGTCGGGAAAATAACGCNCATAGTCGGGAAAATAACCCCCAGTGGAGTTGGAGGACATATGTTCGTGTTGGTCGTCGTTGACTACTTCACAAAGTGGGTTGAGGCAGCCTCATATATCAAAATAACCGCTAAACATGTGGCTAAATTCATTGAACAAAACATCTTTTGTCGTTACGGAATCCCACATGAACTCATTAGTGACAATGGATCTCATTTTAAGGGAGAAGTAATGGATCTCTTACAACGATACACAGTACAACATAGGCACTCTTCCCCTTATAGACCCCAAACGAATGGAGCAGTAGAGGCTGCAAACAAAAATGTTTTTGTCATCATAAAAAAGATTGCCGAACATTATAAAGATTGGCCTCATAAACTTCACTTTGCTCTATGGGGAAATCGAACTTCCATACGAACGTCCACAGGAGCCACCCCTTACTTCTTAGTGTATGGTATGGAAGCAATTCAACCTGTTGAGTTGGAAATACCCTCTCTTCGCATAGTCCTAGAAAGTGATATACCTGAAGCTGAGTGGGTTCGGGCTAGGTCTGAGGAACTTATTCTCTTAGATGAATGAAGATTAAAAGCTTTGCATCACGCACAAATATATCAAAGACGGATTGGAAAACATTTTAATAAAAGAGTTAAGCTAAGAAACATTAATGAAGGAGATTTAGTTCTAAAAGAAGCACGAACCCCACCCACCGATCCAAGAGGGAAATTCCGACCCAATTGGACGGGGCCGTATATTGTTAAGAAAATCCTATCAGGCGGTGCGGTAAAACTAATTGACATAGATGGGGCTGAATTTACTCAATAAACTATTTTGGACCAATTGAAGAAATTTTACGATTAAAGTTGCAAGACAATCATGGACTCACACTAAGTCCAACAACATATGGGCTCAATTTGGCTCATATTATTATGTAAGATGGGCAAATCAAGAGAAGGAAAAGCATCGTAACCCATTCTATACAAAACCAAAAGCTATATATAATAAAAGTAATTAAATAAATAAGAAAGGGGCGCGCTGACCTTGAAGCGTATCAATTCTAACTGTGCTGCCATGTCAGTGCGACAAGAGTAACCATGCTGCACCGTGCAGCGTCATTTATTCTGTACCGCTACAACCCCAGCGTTAGGTTTTCAATTGCGCTGAATGTATGTTACATTTCAATAGTTTCAGTGAATATCTATGTTTGATTAAACTATTGAATTATAAAAGACCTCACTTAAGGGTTTCACATGATTTTAAGGACCCACGAAGATTCGATAAGAGGCTCATTTAAGTCTTTTGTATAAGATATATATATAATAATTAGAACTACGCACGACCTGGTTCCATTTGGATACGTAGGCAACTTATTCTAAGTTCGGCCCATTTAATTACATAGTTTTTATTGTATGAATTATCAATAACTTCTAATATAGATAACTAAACTTTGTTTGCATATAGAAATAAAATAATATGGTCCTTCATTAATGTTTTAATAATTGCATAATTGAAATCATCACAACAAAAGGGACTACTTTAAAGTCTACGCTAGTAGTGCACCTGCACTTTATTGAAAACATTAAAATAAATAAAGTCAAACACTACTCTTCCTTTTCCTTACGAGCATGCTTTGGGTCTTCATATACTTCCGGATCTTCCACCATCCCATTAGGATTATCTTTGAGCTTTTCTTCATTATTCACTTTTTTGGAGGAACCTTCATCAAAGTGCTTCTCCATAGGCTTGGGCTTGCTCTCTTTACAAGTCCATACCATCTTTCTTTCCCCCTTAGCTTCTATAGTTTTTTGGGTCTTTTCATTTAACTTTGGTTGTCCAATTTCGACCCTAGGTAAGGAAGGAGCTTTTTTATTATTTCTTGGACCTAGCCTATTAAAAACAGATCCAGCTTCATTCTTTCTCTTTAAAGAAGTCTCAATTTTTCCCTCTCTCATTGCAATCTTATTTTTCAGAGCCTTATAGACCTGTGGGCCTTTGGACCTTTCAGTAGCTTCGAGGCCCTGGGCCTTACCCCTCTCCTCTTTGCTCTCAGCAAGCATCCAATCCTTGTAACTTTGTGATAGTTGAGTAGAACGACCATTCCTCGGAAAAGCCCATCGTGGACGATTGGCCCAATACTTTGTCCATGCGGTAATGGCAGGGCCCCGAAGTTCCAAGCAAGTTGGGGGGTCAGTGTCAAGGCTAGGGATACTTTGTTTCATACCATATTGCCTCAAAACATGGGTCGGGAAGAAATAATTAATTTTCCTCAAACCAAGAAGGTGCACATATGGTGTTGGCTCATGACTTCAAACCATCTCCTTGATAAACCACCATGGAACGACCCATCTAATTGAAAGACCTCCATGAGACATAAGTGACATCCACTCCGCTAGAGTTTTCCTTGGGAAGAATGTCCTCCTCATAGTAAATGATTTGAGGTTGTATTTCACAGCATTAAGGGGTTGTTCGATGGTCTTAAGGCGCTCACTAAGCCAAATCTGCATTAATTAAATAAAGAAATAAATGACAATCCAAGATTGTCACATAGCATTGAATAATTATGGTTTAAAGTTATGAAAAAATAGACATTATGGAAGATAAACAGGATCGCTGGAAACTCTACTACGCTAACAGTTGAGCATTGCAAAACAAACAGCGCTACAGTGTCAGCGCGACAGTTCCTACTGCGCTACACTCGTAGCATCACAGAATTAGTCACGCTATGACTAATAGCGCTAATTCACTACTGACGCTACGATTCCAACTACGAAAAATCTTCTTTCCTTTCGTAAATTCATAATAATTCATCTATTCTAATTAATATTTTAGCCCAAGGTTAGAATATTACCTGAAGCAATAAAGGGCTTCCCGAAAAGTGCAATGATGGATCCGCTTTACATGCGTCCAACGCTATGATGGTCTCACCAATCACCATAGGGAGAGGAGTACGATCACCTTCGATTTGCTCAACAATTGCAATTAGTGAAGCATTTCCCATATTTCCTCCATCATTAACAAATAAATATCCAGATAGCAAACATAAGCATAAAGCACGTCTTTTGTACCTTTGTATTGTTAAGTTGTCTGAAAGAGAGGAAAATCTTGCAATAATTTTCAAAAGATCACAGTGTTGGCCATTGAGAATTTCCTTGGTCTCGAACTTAGTTAGTCCAAGTAGTCTCTGAAAGTCCTTACCAAACCCTTGTTGAAGGTTAGGTACAGCCGGAAGAGCTTCCACTGGAAAACCAACAACCGCGCTAAATACTTCCGGAAAGGGGGTCAATTCATTATTAGCAAAAGTAAAAACATGGAATTGAGGATCCCAAAAATTGATGGCGGCATAAAGGAAATCCCAATTGATACGAGCTTGCCTCAAAGGAAACAAAGCATCCAGATGATAAGCATTGAATTCAAGGCGTTCCTCTACAGACAAACAAGAAATCCAACGGCTTAACTCACGAATGAAGTTTTGAGACATTCTTTATCTCCTTCTTTTCTCTCTAACAAAGAAAACTTTTGTAAGGGATTTTGTTTGATGAATGTAAAATTGTTCGTTCATATATTTAACCAAGATGGTCACTTATCAACTTCCTTAAATTCGTTTTGGGAAATAATGAGAAATAAAGCAGCGTTTCAGTTTTAGTCGCGCTGACGTGACATCGTGACAAGGTTTACAGCGCTACGACAGCAGCGTGGCAATACTAGCATAATCAGCAGCGTGGCAGCACAAGGTTTACAAGGTTTATAGCGCTACAGATGCAGCGTCCCAATTCCTCCTGCGCTGCATAAAACTTCCATAATCAGCCCATTTGCGAGATTCTTTCCATTCTTTAATTATTTTGGCCGATTTTATTTTTTGAACTTCTTTAAATTAACTTTTCAAATCATATTTATTTAAGGAAAATGAGATATGCCCCCCTTCCCTGCAACTAATTTTGGTGATTATTTTTTTGGGAGTAAGTCGGATTAATCCCCCAACACTTTACAAAAAATAAAATGAAATAATATATATGCCCTTGGTTTTCAAATATTAGCATAAAAAGCCCAAGGCTTACATATGTTTATAAATCTATGATTACAAAATATTAAGGTTAAAATGAGATAAAAAAACAGAAAATTAAGTTTGAGTTAAACTACGAATACAAATGTCAACAAATTACATGCCTCCAAAAGCTATTGTGGTGGCCCATAGTCAAAGAAATAATGCATAGCACCAGTGCGAGGAGTATAAGAATCACTAGAACGTCTTCGATCCTCCTGCTGCATTTGAGTGTTAATCCTTGGTGGTTCATACGACGAAAATCGCCCCATCTCATAAGGAATCCTTGGATATGGCCATTGGCCTCCACCACAATAATCCCATTCTTGAGCTTGGGACCATCCGCCACCTTGACCATGGTTATAATAGCCAACATAAGGATCATATCCTTGTTGCGGGTTGACTTGTTGACTACTTCCTCCCTCGTCTCTATTAGGATCCTCTTGAGCTCTATTTTCATGTTCAAGGATCGGAGGCCGCATTTGTTGACCACTAGTCGGACCTTCCGTAAAAGGGGGACGCCTGTAATGGCCACCCGGAGGACAAGGGGGACTAGGAGGACGAAATGTCCCGTGTGTTGTATAACGCGGAACAACATCCTACAAAAGAAAATAATGCACAAAAATTACCCATAGGTGATAAAGACATGAAACTAGAAATAGGGGCAACACATAGGGAAACCTACCCTAGCCACGGTGACGCTCTGGGACGGAAAAACATGTTTTGTCTTCCTATAAGCAGTGCTAAAACGCATTCAATACTTTGATGACCTTGTTTGTAGTTGTCCTAGACACCTGCAATTAAACAAGTCATTTAAAATTAACTATGAAAAATGAGAGTAATAATAATAATAAGAGTCGAGTAAAGATAAAGAGAAACCCAAGGCTTACCATGTCGACATTCTCAGGGATATAAGGAACATCTTCTTCCTCTTCCTCAGCAAGTGGCACAATGTCATCAATCAAATTCCCGAAACCATCAATGTATTTGATATTTCGTTCAGGAACTTGCCAATCCACAATATCATCATTCTTTGCAGATATAAACATATGAACAAATAAACATATATTTAAAATGCAAATGCGTGAAAAAGGGAAAGGAAAGGTAAGATACCCTAACAAATGTGGGAAAAGGACGTAGCCGAGCCTGAACCCAATTTTTGTAATTAACACCAGCAAAAACTAACTCCTGAGCTGTGAGTCCTCTCAAAAAATCATCCATAGAGGTAGCGGGAACCTTACTCGAGTCTAAGAAGAAGACAGGTGGATCCATGGGAGCTAAAGGAATAGGAGAATAAGTTTGACGAACAACATGTTCTCCCAAAATTCAAACAAGTTGCCTACATCCTTTCAAAAAGATCCTGGCTTCCTCAAGAGGTGGTGAAGCCTGCACTACAGGGCTAATATCTGGTATCCCGTCCCATTGACGAAAGATAAATAGCAATAGAAGGAAAACTAATAATCATTTATTACAGTTATAAATATATATAAATGTATATATACAATGAGTCCTTACTTGCTCTTCAGGAAGGTTATAAATCGATTGGCGTATTACATCTGTCTTATGATGAATGTTAAGCCGTCTTCCCCATCTGCGGCTCGTCGGGAATCTCTTAGGCCGGTCATTTGTTGGAGCAAGAGTTGGGAAATATTTAAAATACCACACCTGAAAAAAAAGCAAAATAAGATGCAAATAAGTGAATAAGCACATTGTAAAAGAATTTGTTACCTCAATAACTCGAGGAATGCCTCCTAGGGAAGCTGGGACACATTCTCTCTTCAGCGGGTCATCCATGACTCGAGATGTCTTATGAATTTCGTATATTAAATGCACATAACCCACTTTCCCCCAGCAATAATCTTTGATTCCTTTCAAATCTGACAATAACGGGACAAGAGAAAAAGCCACTCGTTGCCCTTTGTTTGTTAAAAAGGTACTACCAATCAAATATAAAAGGAAGATCCTAGCTCTTTGAAGGGAAGTGGTTTCTGTCATAATGTCTTCATTGGCTAAAGCATCCGACAATTCACTCCATGGGAAAACTCTCTCATACAATTTTAATCGAGTGTAGATTGGCCCAAGTAAATCACATATCATTGGCTCTTTTCCTGTCATTCCTTCATTAGGGATGATATCCATACCCGCCAAGGGTAATCCAGTAATCATCCCATAATCGAAAGGAGTTATAGCCATCTCTCCCCATGGGAAATGAAAGGTGTTAGTTGTATCGAAAAAACCATTCCATCATTCCCCTAACTAAACACGCAGACATCTTAAGATTCTAAGAAATCTTGAAAACCACTCACCTTAACCAACTCTTTCGTATTTGCATCAAGAGTATCATAAATTTTACGAAGCATCTTCCCGGAATCATATCTTCGTAATTCATCATCAACCAATAATATTTCACTTACATATATCATCTAAAATTTGTAAAATATTGAGAAAACCAAAAAAACATATTACTTACAATTCCTCTAGATGCTCGAGAAGATATATGATGGTCAGGATCAAGTTTCAAAACACGATTATCCCACTCAAGTGGGGGCTCCCAGGCAAGGTGTGGTACTCGATTCTTACTCATTGAACGGTTTTTAGCACGACGCTTACGAGTATCCGATCTTCCCTCTCTCTCCCCTCCATCTTGCTCGTTTCTAGGGGAAGACATTGTTGTAATTCCACAAACTAGGATAGCTTCTTAACTTAGCAAGAGCATCTCTTACTTTTGACTAAGAGTCCATTGCTCTTCTTTATTAAATTAAGAGCACGTTACTCTTATAAATAAAATAAATTAATCAAGAGCATTTTTTCACTTTTGATTATTAATTAAGAGCCCATTGCTCTTCTTTATTAAATTAAGAGCACGCTACTCTTATAAATTAAGTAAAATTTTCAAGAGCATTTTCACTTTTGATTATTAATTAAATTAAGAGCACGTTACTCTTATACATAAAATAAATTAATCAAGAGCATTTTTTCCACTTTTGATTATTAATTAAGAGCCCATTGTTCTTCTTTATTAAATTAAGAGCACGCTACTCTTATAAGTAAAGTAAAATTTTCAAGAGCATTTTCACTTTTGATTATTAATTAAATTGAGAGCACGTTACTCTTATAAATAAAATAAATTAATCAAGAGCATTTTTTTCACTTTTGATTATTAATTAAGATCCCATTGCTCTTCTTTATTAAATTAAGAGCGCGCTACTCTTATAAATAAAGTAAAATTTTCAAGAGCATTTTCACTTTTGATTATTAGTTAAATTAAGAGCACGTTACTCTTATAAATAAAATAAATTAATCAATAGCATTATTTTCACTTTTTGATTACTAATTAAGATCCCATTGCTCTTCTTTATTAATTAAAGAGCACGTTACTCTTATACATAAAATAAATTAATGCAGGGTCACCGTGGGAAATCATGTAGCGCTACGCCTGTAGCTTGGTACAAGTTCCAGCGCTCCATTTCTATTGAACAGAAGGAAAAAAGGAGAAAAGGGAAAAAAAGCGGCACTGGGAAGTTAACTACGCTACCTTCGTAGCGTTACAAACCTTCCTGCGCTGACACTGTAGCGTCACAGAACTTGCAACGTTGCAGGGTCAGCGTGAGAAACCTTGTAGCGCTACGCCTGTAGCGTGTTACATGTTCCAGCGCTCTATTTCACTTGAAAAAAAAGGTCTAATTAATTCGTTTCACCTTTCCTTAAGCAAATTTTAGGGGCCCCTACATAACCCAAAAGGCATAATAGTGAACTCATAGTGTCCACACCTCGTACGAAAAGTAGTTTTCAGTATATCCTCATTGGCAATTCTCAATTGATGGTATCCTAACCTCAAGTCAATCTTTCAAAACACAGTAGTTCCTTTCAATTGATCAAACAAGTCATCAATCCTCGGTAAAGAATACTTATTTTTTATTGTCACCTTATTAAGCTCTCTATAGTCAATACATAACCTTAAACTCGCATCTTTCTTCTTTACGAACAGTAATGGTGCTCACCTAGCAAACCTCATTACTGACACTATTTTTGTTGTGTTTTGGTCGTCCCGCCCTCCAATAGCTCATCTTTTTACCCTCATTCATTAACAAGATCTTCTGTGGTTCCCATAGAATCCCAGCCTTATACTTACTCAACCAATCCATCCCTAGGATCACTTCTAAGTCACCTAAATCAATCTCGATTAGGTTTGCCTTGAACTCCACTCCCTCAATTTCAATAGGAACATCCTGAAATTTCTTCAAACACTGCACTTCCTGTGTTGAAGGTAACATTATTAACATATCTATTGTATTTACCTTTCCCAACACAGGTTTTAGCTTTTGTAGAATCTTAGTGGATACAAAAGAATACATTACACCAGAATAAAAAAAAAACATTAATAGGAAGAGAGTGAATAGAAAAAGTACCAGTAATCACATCCTTATTAGCATGAGCTTCACTTCGAGCCATCACATTCTACTTTCCAGTGTTTGAGGTCTTACTCTGTCCTCCTCCATTCCAACTCCCATTCCTATTTCCAGCCTGAGGTGTCACCTTTCCTCCCACTTTTCCTTGGAGACCCTTTTGCTGTCCCCCAGCTGAATTCCCCCTAGATTGAGAATTGTGTCCCTCCTTTCCTTTGTTCTTAGAGAAGTACTAATACTCACGGTGTCCAAGTTTGTTACACAACTGACAAGTCACTGGGTTTCCTGCACAGTCCTTTCCTGGGTGATTGTTAGGATACTTCTTGCAAAAGTACACATGCCCTCCTTGACTAGCCATCCGAGTTCTATTCCCATTTCCAGAAGTAGGTTGCCAAAGTTTCCCCTATTACCCTAGAAGTTATTGTTGAAACCAGGGTTATTAAATCCACCATGATTTCCTTTCTGGTTGAAGTTTCCTCCACCATCCTTCCTTTTCTCCCTCGTCTCACCTTCCTTCAGCACCTCCTTCTTCTTCTAGTGTATAGCATACAGGTGTGCAGCTCTACCATATAAGTCATCCAAAGATTCAAAGATCTGCCCAGCTAATTATGACTGAAGGTCTAAAGCTAACCCTGTTTCAAATCAGCTAGCTTTCAACCTCTTGGTTGCCACGGCCTCGGGAGCAAACCTAGACAATTCTATGAAATTAGAGTAGTAATCAGTGACAGACATACTTCCCATCTTAAGCTCTAGAAACTCCTCAGCTTTCTGTTTCTTAAGGAACACCGGATAGACTTATTACGGATTTGCTCCTGATACATATCCCAATTAAACCCTAGTAAAGCCCTAATCACACCCTCATTTTGTGACTGCTAAAGGTTAGCTTCTCCTATTAAATAGTAAATAGCATGGTTCACCTTAAGCTCTTCTGGACACTCAACTGCCCCAAACAACATATTAAACTCTCTCAACCATCCCTCTAGAATAGTTGGATTTTGCTCTCCCTGGTAAGTGGGTGGCTTACTTTGAGAAATCATCTTGAAAAGTTTCCCAGCAGGGTCGCTACCATTTCCATTTCCTCTGGAAGCTAACTGTTCAGCTACAGTAGCTAATTGCCTTACTACTTCATTCAGTTGATTGTTGTTACATTCAACCATTCTATTTCTCCTGTAGAGGAAAAGACCTTTATATTAAATTATATCTAACTCTAAGTTAGAACAACATAAAATTATAACATAAAACACTTTCTCATTTCGTCTCACAAAAGAAGTTTCATTCTTTTAGAGCGAATGATTCACTTTGTTTTAATTGTTTACACAACCATTAAAATAAAAATAAAGAACATAAGAAATAAAAATAATTCCTTTGGTTCTATTCTACTTGAGGTTTTATTTCATGAAAGAAATTTATTACTTAACTCCTCGTATCATTTCTTACGGCTCACTGCCACTTATTCAAACTAATGTAAACAATAATCTAAATTGTTCAACATTCTAAACATCAGAAATACTAAACAATATTAACTAAATTGCATCTAAACAAAATCTTTAAACATTAACATTGTCCTTCTTATGCCTTGACATCACATATTTATTTGGTATGAATTCAGGATCATCTTTTGTATCAACTTTCATTTCTTCCTCCATTTCTTCCATTTCTTCCTCGGGATCTAACTCTTCTTCTTCCTCTTCAGAATCGGTTACTTAGTCTACATACACTGGAATTACTGGATCCGGGTACTCGATTTCATAACATGAACTGTCCCTTGACTCATCAGTCGTTGAACAAGTATTAGTCTCCTTCACCATCATGTCTTCACTTCCTTGACTATCTGGGCTTGGTGTGGGCGGGGTCTCATCACTTGCATTCATCTCCCGATATTCCTTCTCTTTCCTAGCAATGTACCCTTCCAAGAATCTCCAATCGCAACCCCATTGGCCAATTGCATCCTAATATTTAGAATAGTTTGGAAGTCCTCCAGCAAAGTGGAAATCGCTAAACTTTGCCTTGATTTCTAGGGAGGGCGGACGGTCGGGCAAACACTTAATAATTAGGGCTGATGCATGGTTGGGCTAGTCCCATTGTGGCGCTTTAATACAGTACTCATATACCAACAGTAAAACCGTATTTTCCAAACATATTGGGGTGGACTTTCATAGTCTTTGTTCTCTAAGTTTCCTATTTTTGTGTCTTTAGTAGCCATACTATACGACATCCTGCACAACACTTAAGACTAATGGTCCATCCTTCCCAAAACAAAACAAACTAATAGTTCTACAAAAGGGGTATTGTGGCTAACATAAAATTTCCTTTACACACAACTACTCACGTAAGCAACACCTTAAAACATGAACTTTAATGCATGAAAGTACAGAAATAAAGTCTATCCTACATGCCCAAACTTCCTACCCGAGTTCACCACATGATATTAAAGCAATAATACATAATACATACCTGAATTCCTTGCGTACCTGCACACATAATTTATTTTTCATAACTTTTCATTTTTGGAAATTACTATTTTTAGAAAAATTTCGTTTTCAAAAACTTTCCAAATAAGAAATTTCTCTTTCCCAAAATAAAACTTAGGGTACCCCCAAAAATAAAATCTATTTTATTTCAAAATCTAAGCTCTGGTAACCACTTTGTAACACCCTGGAATTTCCTAACTTCCTACTTTATATTTTCTCCAGAAAACATATTATAAATATTAGAACTCCTAATAACGGAAAAACCAAAGTATTACCGCCACTATGATAACGGCTAAGGCCTTTATCAAAGTATTACAACGGAAGTCTTAAAACCAAAAACCAATTTAAAACCAAACTTCAAAACAAGTCTCAAACCAAATTCAAATCAACATTCAAAATAAAAATCAACTTAAAACTTTATTACACTTCGGAACCATTTTAATGGCTCTTAAAAACCAAAACCAAAATCCTTAGAAATAAAACAACATTCAAATAAAAGTTAGTTTTTCATAAGCAATAAAAATCAAACTACGAAACTACAAAGCAAGCGCTCTCACTCCAGCCCTGCATGAAATGCCAAATGCCCACTTGTACCTGTAGCTTTTCTTATTCTAGACAACTACTCACCAAGAAGTGGGTCATTGTACGGCCAAGTCCAAGACAAATCCATGCACACAAAACAAACAGTCAACAAAGCTAAGTACAGAACTACTAAAGACCATGCAACAAAACAACATAACTAAAACATGCACACAACTTACCTTTGACAACCTTCCACTTGTGCATAGACTCAACAAATTAACTATTATACTTAAACTTTTGGATTCTGCATTGAACGGGTTTCCTTTCCTTTAAAATTGCCCTATTGGGCACCAACTTGGGAGCAATTCCAAGATGGTATTACCTATGTCACATAAAGTGACGAAATTCCAGCGCATTATAAATATAAAAGAGTACATCGTCTTGTTCTCCAATTAGAAGTCATAGATCACTGTTCCTTACGGCTCCCCCCATTGTTCCTACTTAAGGTATATACGTTCCAAGAGTTTTGCTGCAAATCCTCTTACACTTTACGTGATTAACCGGTTTAACAATGTTATGACTCACATATAACATCACACAAAAACATGCATCAAATCAAGCAAGCCATATTAATTATCTTCAATTTAAAGTGTTTCAAAAATAATCTAATTTGTGTCCGTTAATTAAACGGTACTTCCTTTACCACACATTAATTGTGAGTGGCGAACTATTTACTTTCTCCTTGACCACACATTAAACTGAGAGTGGCAACATGTATAAAATATTTGCTCTTAAACTCCTTTTAATAATGTGAATAAAAATTCACAACTACCTTTCTTGTGGATTAAGTAACTAATCAACTTTAAAATAACTTCCTCCCTTTATTAATAAACTATTAGCCAAATTAAACTGATCATAACATTCCAATTCAATTTTACTAAAATTTATATTGCTATTCAACATGGAATGTCAGCATAACATAACATCATGCTTCTAATAAACCTTGTCATGCACATCAATTCTTGATTCAAACAAGCATAACAATATTCCATAACATAAAGGATCATCCATGCATGAATTCTAGTTCTTATGTTTGTCTTTAGTGCTTACGTACCTTGTGAAATAGTGGTGCTCCGCCACAACTTCTAAAAGTTGACTAATTCAAAGCCTCCTACATAAATTAAACCGAACGAAATTAAAACCTTGTTGACTAAGTTCTACAACAACTCTAAACTAATTTCTATATTGGAAACATATCCAAAACACTCCTTATATGGTCTCTATTCAATTCCATACTACACTTTAATTTTCCTATTGCAAGATTACTTGGTTTTCGGGACTTATTTATGCTTTATAAAACCTCAACAAAAATTTTATGTAACTTTAGAAAAGTGGACAGCGATTTAAAATTATCAAAACTCCTTGAAAAGATTAAAAAACAACACAAATTAATCATAAAATGTATTAATTACTTTATATGATCAATTCATGCTAATTACATACTTTAAAAGCCTAATTATTCACTTTATAAAATCTGGACAGCATGTTAAACATGCTTAAAATCACTTTTAAACTTCATGAAGCATACTAAAAAATCATATGTAACATCATAGAATTAATATGTGAGCATACTAGCATAATATGAACACTTAAAGCTTATTTTAACTTGTTTCTATAAAATTTTCAGATTTATTAATTAACTTTAAAGTCATGAAAAACTCATTGAAACATCATAAATTCATGGCAAAACTCTTTTACTATCTACTAACATTATTATGAAACCAATCTATGCTTTAGAATAGTTTTTTCATAAGCCAAAACATGTTCATAATATTTATTCTTTTGAATTTCATGATTACAAATTTTGGACAACAATTTATTTTATATTTAAAGCCTTCAAAAATCAATCTAAACTTCATAAAATCATCATAAATTCACACAACAACAATTCATGATCATAATATTGAAGTTTAAATCATAAAAACTCATAAAAATCAAAACTTTCATAACTTTATAAACCCTAATCTTAAATTCCATGAACAACAAATGAATTCATGCGTTAAAACAAATCATAGCTTCATGAAACATAATTGAAAGTTACAAAATCATGATTAATAAGTATGAAATTAATTAGGAAAATTGAATCAAAAAGAAAGAGAAGAATTTTTCTTTTTTTATAGATTCAAAAAATACAGAAAAGGGGGAGGAGGTGGCGACGGTGGCTCCGGCGAGAGGCTTCGGCGCAGGCACTTCAAGAAAAACGAACCCTCTTTTTTTTCTTCTTCTTCGTAAGAACCTACTGCAGGGTTTTTTTTTTTTTTTTTTTTATAAATCCTACCTCTTTTTTTTTCTCTCTATCACTCTCTCTCTATATATTTTGGAACTTAATGACAATTATGAGGGATGAAATCTGAAAATTGGGGTTTTAAAGGGTATTTATAGGCCCCAAAGTAGGATTTGGTAAAGCCTATATTTATCCTAAAGAGTGAAAATTACCTTTAGGCCCTTGCCTTAGAATAAATTAGGAAACTCTTAAAAATTCTAATTTTAGAAGCCTTTTAAAATATTTTGTAAAACATAAAATATTATTTATAAACACAAGTAATTATTTTTTAATTAAAGCTTATTTTATATTAGTATTATTTTTTCCTGTTAATATTCTTATTGAACATAAATTTTCAATAAAAATATCAAAGTTACACGTATAAAATACAAAAATACTTCCTTAAAATACGTGAAAATATGGGGTATTACAGGTTTTATCAAAGCTCTTTTGGAGGGAAAATTTTTAAAATTTTATCCCCTCACTTACCCTACTATTCATTATAAATAAGAGTGAAGGGTGAATGATTGAAAATTATTTCCATTCATTCACAAATTTACTTTAGTAATTTCTTGAGAGAGTCTTACAAGTTCTTGGAGAGAGAAGTGAAGGCGATTTTCGACGAGAAGCGATTTAAGGCAGTAGGCGAGGTGACTTGCAAGGCGATTTCGAACGTGAACAGTAATTGTTAATTCCCTCAACATCCTTGTCTCATTCTTCAAGTATTCTTATCTGATTCCTTTATTCAGTTCCGTTAGTTATCTTTAGCTTTTTAATTATCATATCTTCTAGTTTTTCTTCACCTGGTAGTAATAAGGGGGGTCAACTGCTAGAACAACCCATAACCGGTGACTTTGGCTCGTCACTAGATACCTAATACTCAGTGGCCCCTCATATTGTTTCGTTTTTTTCCTTCTCCAATTCTTCCTCTTCTTCCTATGCAGGGGGAGATGCCCAGAATTAAGCAAACTACTAGGGTGCCTGATGAATCTGGCTCTTTGTGGGTTTCTCCTAATTTGTTGATTTATGCCTACGAACCTATCCCTAGTGAGCAACCTGCCCCTTTAGAAAGCTTTGATATTTCTGAGGGTAGTTTAGATGAAGTTAAAGCTGAGCAGCCTCCTCTTAACATAGAAAATAAATCTTCTTCTCTTCCTTCTCCCGGAACAACCATTGTGTCTTCTTCTTTTCTAGAAGGCTTGAACCTTGAGAGATATGCTAGCTCCTTTTTGTTAAATGATTTGTTTGAACTGATCATTCCCCAAGAAGGACAATCCATGTTAGACGCCCAATTAGGTTCTTTTGGCTTCTACAAAGATGTCATTCACATGGGTGTATTCATCCCACCATATTGTTTCTTTTTCAATGTTTTGAGGCGTTACAACATTGGCATGGGTCAGCTGACTCCCAATTCATGGGCTCATATTCTTACAGTTGCTACTACCTGTGTCATGCATAAGATAAAGCCTACCTCCTCTGCCTTTGTCAGCATCCATACTTTGACCAAGGCTTATGGTTTTAAAGAAGGCTGGTTCACCCTTTCCAATGTAAAGGGTTATAAAACAGTATTGGACAAATCCAGTAAGGTTAAGGACTGGAGAGAAAATTTTGTTTTAGTAACAATTAGTGATGAAAGAGTAGTTACTCAACTTAGGAAATGGAACCTCAAGCCTAGGCATAGTGGTAGAGCTCCTTCCCTTCCTTAGATGAGTGTAGAAGATAAAAAAGCTGTAAATTTGTTTAGAGTTTGGATAGTAAAGTATAAAGGAGTTGAACATGCCAACCAACCAAGCCACTGGATGCCTTTCTAAGAGTACTTCTTGGATAGGAACTTCCTCGCGGCTTGTGAGATGGTATATGGTAGGGACGCTGGTAAGACCACATTCTCTAAGTCGTTATCATTTCTTCTTACTTTGTTTTAATACTTAACCATTTTTGTTTACATTTTGCAGCTAAAGCTATGGCGTCTCTCCCTCCTCACTAGAAAAATGAGGATTCTGAGAAGAACTTCGTTAGGTCTGTTCTCAAAGCAAAAGCCTAGCCTCCTCAGGAGAAGAAAGCTGAAACCGAGGTATCTTCCTTTACCCTTTTTTGATGGTCTGGTAGAGTTTCTTTTATTCACAACACATCTTCTCATTTCTATGACTTGGACTTAATTGATTTTGATGTCTATCATTTATAGGCAGTCCGGCCACCTCTAATAACTTGTATCTTTGTGACCCATAATGTCCCATTAATAAGTTGAGCATCTTTTGTAACTTATAATTGTAAATTATCCATGTTTTGCTTTATTTTTTCTTTTTTTCTCTTGAACCATTAACTACCTTCGTACGTAGTTGGTTAGAGGAGTCTCTCTGACCCACTTGTACGACGGGTATAAAAATGATGTAGAAAATCGGTCACTTGGCTTTCTCTACCAAACTCTAGTAACACTTGCTTCAATAGCAACCCGGTAAGAAAGTACCTCCCTGACCGGGTTGTACGACGGGTTTAACAAAATGGTAGTAGTTCGGTCAGCTTACTGGATAGACTAGTACCGTTTAAACGACCCTATCGTCCAACTCAGTCAGAGAAGCTCCATCTAGCTGAGTTGGTCCTTGGCCATAGCTTTTGAGGCTGTCCGCTCAGGACGTGTCTTCTTGACCGGGTTGTACGTTGGGTATTAGGATGGGGGATGCAGGCCGGTCACTTGTTGTTCTAGCTTGCTTGGTACCCTTTTGTTGACCCTGTCGTACAAGTCGGCCAGCCGACCTTCTTTTGGCCTGCCACGTTGTGGCTTGCTTAGTCTGACATTTTACATTTTTGCAAAGCAGTCCATTCAAGTCAATTTAATCTAACCGGATTGCCTTAAATGCTTTTAGAGTAGGGGAGCAAGTTAGTCACTCCTTTTTCTGGTCGGCTTTATGTCGTTTTGACGACCCTGTCGTACAAGTCGGTCCGACGGCCTCCTTTTGGCCTACCACATTATAGCCTACCTCCTTGATGCAGCTCGACCATAAGGTTAATGTTCTTTTCTGACCAGATTGGTAGCCTTTTGAATGGGTCGTCGTACTAGTCGATCATGGATACTCCTTCTGACCGAGTTGGTGTCATTTACTTGTTCTATTTGTATTTTTGGTTTTTTGGATGTGTTTTAACTTGTGTTTTGTGTTTTTGTTGTAGGCTCAAAAAGATACTAGAGCCTCTGTCATGGGTCACAAAAAGAGGAAAGACAAGGGGAATGGGACCCTGGTATTTGGCAAGTCTGCCAAGAGAAGGGAGGATATTTCCTCTTCTTTCCACCCCTGTAGTCAAGAGTGCCAGGTCAGAGAAGGAAGAGAGTGAGAAGGTAGATTCTCACTCCACCAAAAGTAAAGGGGCTTCTTCCTCCCCAATCAAGGCATGTCTTCTCCAAAAAAGGGAGAAGAGGATTAAGGGAGCAAATGGCTTCACAACTTTAGTTTCTGGGGATATCATACCGACATTTGAAAACCCATGTGAAACTAATGAGGGATTGCTTGACCCTATACAATAATAAGAGTATAGGGAGGAAGGTCTTTTATTTGGGGGTACAAACTTGGACTTGACCCTTGTGGATCCTTTAAAAGTTCCTCCGCCTGATGACGACCCCGTGGCCGACATCAACATGCATATCAGGGAGAAGATGCCTTAGTCTACTCAAGCAGAAGCATGTGCATCTGGTGGTAAGTACCACCAAAATATTGTTAGCACATGTTAATCCCATTTAGGAAGTAACATCTCTTCTCCAAGAGATCCTAAGGCAGTAATTTTTCCCATTCGCATTTCAGATGATGCACAATCCACTAGCAACTTCCTGGATAAGGAAGGTGATCTCCCCTCCACCAGCAAAACATACGACTCCAACTATAAGAAGGTAGTTGTGAAAGAAGTATTGAAGAGTGGTGATCTAGAGTTCAAATGAACTTTGAGAGGGATTACTGAGGGCCATCTGGGTCCTATCTTCGACAACGGATTGAGGTACAAAACTTTCAAAAGTTTTTTACTTAACCAATTTTACTTAGTTTTTCTTGACTTCAAAATTTGATCTCTTTGTTGTCATGCTAAGCCATCTTCAGACTGTAATATGTCCAGAAATATATGATTAATGTCAGAGAGGAGAGCAAGAAAGCTACTAGAATGCAGACTCTTGCTGATGCATACATCACTGAACAAACTGAAAGGGCGAAAGCTCATACATGCTGTGAGGGATTTGACTGAAGCTCTTGGAAAAGCTGAAGAGGAGAATGCCTCCTTAAAGAGAAATAACAGTGATGTTTTTCTTCTCCTTGATGACTACAAGAAGAAGGAGCTGGACATCCAGTCTGCTAAAGAAGCAAGGAAGAAGGCCCAGGAGGAGGCGTCATCAACAGATTATAAGGTTGCTGATTTGGAGAGACTACTGGAAGAGAACCAGAAAGATCTGGAGAAGGCTGAGAAAGAGAGGGATGAAGCCAACTCCCGAGCTAACAAGGTGGCTGTTGAGAAGTTTCTTGAAGGAGAAGCTTCCATGAAAGCATGTATTGCTGATTCTTGGGAGATGGGACCCATCAGTTCTACTCCCTTTAGTTAGTTTGAAAGGAGGTTGGACTATGTCAACTCGGTGAGGCTGGAACAGCTTCCAGGTGAAGAGCTTCCTCCAGATTATGATTCTGTTGACATGGTTGAGGAAACCACTATTGAAGGGGATGAAGCCCCTATTGATGACAAGCAACCATAGCTCTCCCTTCCCCAAAAATGATTGTTGTATTAAGTTTAGTTTAGTTTAGTTTCATTAACAATTTCTGGATTTATTTTTGTAATATCTAACAGTTTAGGTTGGTGCATTAAGTTTTTGCACCTTAATGAAAGTCAATTAGCTTTGATACGTAGCTGATTTTTTCAATCTTTTCTTGAATTTTTGCATAACACTTAGTCTATTCATAACATCAACACTTACTTCATTCATAACACCAACATTTAGTTGATTCATAACTCCAACACTTACTTGATTCATAATACCAACACTTAGTTGATCCTTGGATATTTAATTGAATTGTTGCCTTGTTTCTCACTTGCAACACTTTTAACATCAAAGATGTGTTTTTATGTGTGGTCTGGTAGGGTACTTTCTCTGCCCCAAACTCAGTTTTGATGTCTGAGCTGGCTTGATGTTAGCAATTGAAATCACTATGTTTATAAACTTAAAGTTGATTGATTCATTACTCAATAGGAATGATGAATCAATCAATCATATTGATTGCCCTTAAACTTTGGGATTGAGACTGTTGCCTATAACCTCTTGACGAAATAGGACTTAGCTTAGAAAAATTATTCATTGACACTTAGCCAATTTGAATATATACCTAGATTTTAGTTAAGTATTGGGCCTTGTCCTGGTAAGTTACCTTGCCCTTAGTTCATAACTCTTAGTTAGGTTTGGGTCTTTGCCCTTATAATATTCAAGTTTTATGACACTTAGTTAAATTTTTTAATTTTTTTTAACTCTTGTTTAAGTATAGGGCTGTGCCCTAATCTATTAAATCAAAAGTCTCTTTTTGCTTTTGAAATTAAAGTTTATTATAACATATACCTGATTTGTTTGTAAAGAAAGAGGTGGTAAGAAAGCAGAAATTTCATTAATTGTGGCCCGTAGCCAATTCAATACAATGAAAAATTCTATTTCCAATTGATCAACATGAATCAAATAGTTGGGCTCATAGCCTTAGAGAGTGGTTTCTTAAATAAAGATGGTATTTCTTCAATTTGTCGGCGTTCCAAGTTCCGGGCACTTCATATCTATCTAAGGTTTGTAATCGATAAGTTCCATCCCTCAATACTTAGACTATCTCAGATGGACCTTCCTAGTTAGGAGTAAGCTTGCCCTGATCATCAGCTCTCCCAATTGACTTCATCTTTCTCAACACAAGATTACCTAACTTCATTAGTTTATGACTCACCCTTTTGTTGTGTTCTCTATTCTTCTTCAGCTTATACATCTTATGTTTGGGGAGAGCGTTGCCCCTTATCTCAGGTAGGCAGGGTAGCTTTCATAAAATCCCAATTAGCATCCTCATCATATAACATAACTCTTACAGTAGGTTCACACATTTCAATGGGAAGAATAGTTTCTGCCGCATACACCAGCATGAATGGGGTTTCCCCTGTGCAATTCTTAGCTGTTGTCCTGATAGACCAGAGAACATTTTATAATTCTTCCACCAGTAGACCTTTTGCAGCTTTTAATTTCTTCTTCATTCCTGTACTAATGATCTTGTTGAAGTCTTCCACTTGACATTGACTTGTGGATAGCCAACTGAAGCAAAGTGACTAAGTGAGTTGAGATGCCCTGGTCTTCCAGCCAAACTCTTAACTGAGGAGTCTCGAATTGAGGACCATTGTCGAACACAATTGACTGAGACACCCCAAACCTTGTTATTATATTTTTCCAAATAAACCACTTGATGTCTCCATGCTTGATATTCTTCATAGGTTCTGCCTCAACCCACTTAGTAAAGTAATCTTAACAACTAACACATATTTCCTTTGCCCTGATGCCTGTGGATATGGACCAAGGATATCAATTCCCCACTTAGGAAAAGGTAAAGGACTCAAAATTGGGTTTAAATTGTTAGTTGGTCTCTATGGTAAGTTACTAAACAGTTGACATTTTTTACACTTTCTCACATAGGTCATGGCATCATATCTTAAACTAGGCAGCAATACCCAATCCTTAGTCCCTTCTCTGCCAATGCTCTCCCTCCTATGTGAGAACCACAAAAACCCTCATGGATATCTTCCAACACCTCCTTGCCCTTCTCTGTATTGATACATTTGAGTAACGGATGAGTGAATGACTTCTTATATAACTGCCCCTGCCAAAAAACAAACCATGCATCCCGAACCTTAACGTACTTTGCCTGCTGTGGATTGCTTGAAAGGGTTCCATTAGTTTTATAGACAATGATCTCATCCATCAAAGAATTTCCACGGCTGATAAAACTAACATCCTCAAACTCTTCTATGCTTCTTTTCTGTTTTATTTCCCAAAAAACTGTTCGAGGATTCTTTCCAACTACTGTGCTAGCAAGCTTGGAAAGAGCATATGTCTAGTTGTTCTCAGATCTTGGTATTTGCATGATTTCAAACTTCTCTAAACTTTTCACTTCTTCTTGTAGAATGTTTAACTATTTGACCATGCCGGCATCTCTGGCTTCATAATCTCCCAAGTATTGACTCACAATAAGCTGAGAATCAGACATTGCCTCTATCTTCTTTGCCCCAGCGACTTTACATATTTTAACCCCGGCAATCAAGGATTCATACTCAGTCTCGTTATTTGATGTCTGAAACTTGAACCCCATGGCGTAATCATAGATGTCCCCTTTAGGCAATCTACAAATAATACCTGCCCCACACCCATTCTGAGTGGATAAGCCATCAACATTCAAGGTCCAATGATCAATACTTGGTTTTTCTATAGGAGGTCTCATCATTTCAACAATAAAATCACGAAAATCTTGGCCTTTAATGGCCTCTCTTGGTTCAAAAGAAATGCCAAATGAGTCCATCTCTAGAGCCCACTTGAGCACCCTTCCAGATGTTTCCTTTGAAAGAGCTTTCTTGAGTGGTTGAACAATATACACAACAATTTTTTGGGAAAGAAAATAGGATCTCAACTTCCAACTAGCCATGAACAAAGCTAGCCCAAATTTCTCATTTAGAGCGTAACTGATCTCAGCGTTTTGGAGCACATGACTCACAAAATATAGTGGATGTTGGACCCCATCCCTCTCAGCTAGCAGACAACTAAGAATGCATTCTCTGAAACTGCTAAGTAAATAAACAAAGTTTGTTTCATCAATAGAGCTGATAAATCTTGGGAGAGTATGTAGACGTTCTTTCAAACGAATGAAGGCTGACTCGGCTTTTTCTGTCCATTCAAACTCTGGACCATCCTAGATTGCCTTTTGCCTTTTTCTTTATCAAATCTATGAAACAGAAGCGTATCTTAACTGCCCTTTTACATATTTCAAAGTATTTTAATGGACAACCTTACTCTTATTATTGGCTAATTGTCATGTTCATGCTGACTAATTAAATTAATCTTTTAGTATTAAGTCATTATTATTCATCAATTGATTTCTACCGACCAATATCTCATCTTATTAACCACACTGCACACCCTTTAATTTCTTAA
Organism: Suaeda aralocaspica; assembly: GCA_016808085.1. Taxonomy (NCBI): domain Eukaryota; kingdom Viridiplantae; phylum Streptophyta; class Magnoliopsida; order Caryophyllales; family Amaranthaceae; genus Suaeda; species Suaeda aralocaspica. Next base: position 685,714 of record PYUH01000327.1, on the reverse strand, counting down.
TTTCAAATTTGTGTCATAGTACGTACTCCTCTTACTAATGCAAATCAGATTTGCTTCCACAATAATTCATTGTTATTTCAAGCCATATGCATGCGTGCCTTGAATATATATCGTATCAAAGAAATAATGGCATTTATCACCTCTCCTTGACAAGAATCTATCAAGTGTAGCTAGAAATCCGGTCAGCTTATGAACCTCTTTCACATTTCGAGGAGATGTCATATCCAAAATAGCCTTGACTTTATCTGGATTAACTTCTATCCCTCTTTCATCCACCAGAAATCCCAAGAATTTTCTAGAGGTCACTCCAAAGACACATTTCTTTAGATTCAACTTCATCTTCTAGCTTCTTAGTGTTTCAAAAGTTTCTCTTAAATCCGCCACATGATCCTTCATTTCCTTGCTCTTTTGAACACCCGAGATTTTCCCTAACTTCCTACTTCTTATTTTTCCAGAAAACTTATTAAATTAGTAGATATTATATTTATTAAAAATACTAAATATGGAAAAACCAAAGTATTACCGCCACCGTGATAACGGCTAAGGCATTTATCAAAGTACTACTGCGGAAGTCTTAAAACCAAAACAATTTAAAACTAAACTTCAAACAACCTCAAAATAAAATCAACTTTAAACTTATTACACTTCGGAACCATATTAATGGCCCTTTAAAAACCAAACCAAAACTACTAATTAGAAGTCTTTCAAAATCCAAACAACCAAAATAAATGTTAGTATTCATAAGCAACTAAAATAAAGCAGAACTACAACCACAGCAAGCGCTCTCACTCCATGCCATCATGAAATGACTGATGCCCCCCCCCCCCCCCCCCCCCCC
>PYUH01000327.1:612452-684868 GCA_016808085.1 Suaeda aralocaspica | reverse complement strand
CCTGCAGCTTTCCTTTTACTAGACAACTACTCACCACAAGTGGGTCATCGTAGGGCCAAGTCCAAGACAAATCCATGCACACAAACAAACAGTCAGCAAAGCTGAGTACATAGCTACCAAAGACTTATGAAAAACAAAAAGAAATGAAACATGCACTCAACTTACCTTTGACAACCCTTTTCCTGTACATGGACTCAATTAAATTCTATTTCTATATTAATAATCGTGGATCCTGCATCGAACGGGTTTCCTCCTATAAATCATCACCCTATTGGGCACCACTTAGGGAGAAACTCCCAAAAGGTATTACTATGTCACATAGAGTGAATGATATCCATCGCATTAAAAATTTTAAAGAGTACAACGTCTTGTACCCCAATTAGGATTCATAGATCAATGATCCATTCGACTCCCCCCATTGTTCATACTCAAGGTATATACGTTCCAAGAGTTTTGATGCAAGTCCTCTTACACTTTACGTGATTTAACAGGTTTACAATGTTATGACAATCATACAACATCACATAAAAACATGCATCAATTCACATAAGCCATTTTAAATTATCTTCAACTTAAGGTGATTCAAAATTTAATTTAGGTGTGTCCTTTAGATAAAATAAACCTCCTACACCACACATTAACTGTGAGTGGCTAACAATTTGCTTTCTCCTTGACCACACATTAAACTGTGAGTGGTATTATATATAAAATAATTGCTCATAACTTCTTTTAATTATGTGAATAAAATTTCTCAACTATACTTCTTGTTGATTAAGTAATGAATCGACTTAAAAATAACTTTCTTCCTTGATCATTAAACTATTGGCCAAATTAAACTAATCGTAACATTCCAATTCAAGCTTATAAAAATTAAACTTTGTACTTAACATGGAATGTCATCAAACTTGAAAAAAAAAACATGTTGCTAACAAACTTGTCATGCATATAAATTTATGATCCAAACAAGCATTAAAAATTTCATGTAATCAAGAATTACTCAAGCATGCATTCTAACTCTTATGTTTGTCTTTAACTGTGCTCCGCCACAACTTCTAGAAGTGGACTAATTCAAAGTCTCCCACACAAGGAAAAACCGAACTAAATTAAAACCTTGTTGACTAAATTCTTCAACAACTATAACTAACTTCTAAATTTGGAAACTTTGTCGAAAACTTCTTTACATGGTCTCTATTCAATTCCATAATTCACTTTTTCTTTTCTATTGCAATTTTACTTAGTTTTCGGGACTTAATTATGCTTTGTAAAACCTTAATACAATTTTTATGTCACTTTAGAAAAGTGGACAACAATCTAAATTTATCAAAACTCCTTGAAAACTTCCGAAAATGACACAAATCAATCATACAATGCATTACTTAACTTATATGATCGATTTATGCTAATTACATACTATAAAAGCCTAATTAATTAATTTATAAAATCTGGACAGCATGTTAAACATGCTTAATATCACTTTTAAACATCATAAAACATACTAGAATTTATATATTTCATCATAGAATTGATGTGTGATCATACTAGTACAATTTGGACACTTAAAACTCAATTTAACTTGTTTTCATTAAAATTTCAGATTTATTTATAAACTTTAAAGTCATGAAAAACTTATAAAACATCATGATTTCATGCCAAAACACTTCTACAATCTACTAACATATTTATGAAGTCAATCTAGGCTTTAGAACAATTTTTCATATGCTAAAACATGCTCATAATATTTATTCAACTCAAATTCATGATTATAAAATTTGGGCAGCTTTATAAAATTAGTTTAAAACCCTTAAAAATCAACCTAAACTTAATAACATCATCATACATTCACCCAAAAAAAATCTATGATTATAATATTAAAGTTTAGAACACAAAAATCCATAAAATCATGACTTCATAAATTTTCAAACCCTAATTTATAATTTCATGAACAACAAAATTAGTTCATTCCTTACAACAATTCATACTTATATCAAAACGGATTAAACTTATAAAAAACATGATTAAACATAATTATAAACATAAATTTGCAGGATTGAATCAAAAATAAAGAAGGAGAAATTTTTTTTTATAAAGGGTTCGAAAATACCAAGAATAGGGGAGGAGGTCCGGCGGTGGCAGCAGGTGGCCGGCGGTGGTTTCCTCGATGGTGCAGTGGTCGGCAGTGGGTTCGGCTGGGCATGGATCCCGAGGGACAAGAGTTTTTTTTTTTTTTATTTTTTTTTTATGAAACCTTTCGACTGTTTTTTTTTTTTTTGAAATTTGCAACTTTTTTTTTTCTCCCTTTTCTCTCTAGATTTTTTTGAATCCTAATTGACTAGTATGATCATGAAAAGTTGGAATTTTAGGTTTTGTAGGGTATTTACAGGCCCCAAGTGGGATTTTGTTGAAGCCCGTAAATACTCATAAGTAAATTAGGAAACCTTTGAAATCTATTTTGAGAAGCTCTTAAAATATTTGTAATCATAAAAATATTATTTAAGAATACAAATAACTACTTTTAACCAAAACTTTATTATTTATTTTATTTTTATTAATTTCTTTTTTACTTAATACTTCTATTGAACATAATTTTGAATAAAAATATTAAAATTATCAATGTAAGCTTCAATATTCCTTCCCGACTGGTTTTTGAAAACATCATTTACCAAATTTAATTTTGAAGGTAGCTGGAGCATTCTTTAGACTAATTGGCATTCTGGTGTAACAATATAAACCCTTTCTTAGTTACAAAGGTTGTCTCCTCTAAATTTTCCTCCCATAGTGGAATATGATGAACTCTCGAATAAGCATCCATAAAACTCAGCAAGGCATGCCCAGCCGTAGAATCAACCAATTGATCAATATTAGGCAAGGGAAAGCTATCTTTAGGACAAACCTTGTTGAGATCCGTATAATCAACACGCATCCTCATTACACCATTGGGCTTTGGAACAAGAACCACATTAGCCACCCAATCATGATATTGACATGGTCTAGTGAATCCAGCATCCAAGAGCTTATTCACTTCTTCTTCTGCTGCTTTGTTGCGAAGTTCACCCAAATTCCTCTTCTTCTGGCGAATTGGCTTTGCATCAGGATTAACATTCAGCTTGTGGACGACAATACTTGGATCAAAGCCTAGCATCTCTTCAACCTCAAATGCATAAACATGCTTATATTCTCTTAACAGCTTCCTCATCTCTACCCCAAGATGGGCGTCTGGTGCATGGCCTACTTTGACCTTTTTATCAAGCTTAGCTTCATCGAGAATAAAATCCTCATGTTCACCAACTGGTTGAGGTCGAGTTACTTGACTCAAAATGTGGATGGCCATCAATTCATTTTTAGCCAACCCCTCAACTCCTCTTCTTGCTAAGTTCTTCCACCTCCTCAATTCAAGCAGTAGGTTTGGGAGTGGTTATGTAGCATTCCCTAGAAATCTGTTGGTCACCATGGAGAGTTTCAATTGCCCCATTTATACACTCATACTTCATGAGCATGAGGTGCGTAACAATGACTGCCCTAGAAGCATTGAAAGTTGGTCGTCCCAAAATCACATTATAAGCTGATAGTTCTTTAACTGCGAGGAACTTGACGACCATGCTCCTAGAAAAATCCTTGTCCCCTATCCTTATTGGTAAAGAGACGGTACCCAAAAGGATTGATTACGCCTCCCCCAAAACCAATAATGGGATAGTGGATAGGTTCTAAGGGGATGAGCCATACTTCAATTTTTTCAAACAAGCATAGCTGATAATGTCAGATGAGCTTCCAGTGTCGATGAGTATTCTCTTAACTCTCATATTGGGCACTTTCAATTCCACTACCAAGGGATCTTCGTGTGGAGTATGGACATTGCCTCGGTCCTTTTCACTGATCATGACCTATGGGAAATTGACCTTGGCATCATGCCCCACCTCTGGTGACCCTTCACGGGAGAGACTCCATAAGTACACTTGACGCCCTCGAATGGTTGGTCCACCAGCTGCAAACCCACTAGAAATGACGTACACCACATCTTGCTTAGTATAATAACCATCTTTGGGCTCATTAGCCTTAGAATCCATATTCAGTCTGGAGGTTTTTTCTTGATACTTGATTAAGTGTTGTGAAAATTTTCCCTTGGCAGCATGGGACTTAATAGTTCTTTTTAGATTGAAGCAATCATTAGTATGATGCCCCGTATCTTTGTGAAAGCGGCAATACTTGCTTGAGTCTCTATCTTCCTTTGAACTTCTTAGTGGTTGTGGATCATCAATCTCAACCTTGTTACAAATTTCTTTAAAAACTGAGTAGAGGTCCTTTGTGATGTCTATCTTAGGGCCATCATTTGACTACCTATTCTTATTTGATAACCCGGTTGCCCATGTGGCATGTTTCGTTTAATCTTTGTTTTTGGAGTGTTGGTCACTCTTTTTGTCATCTTTCTTGTCTTTCCTGGTTGAAGCACAAAGCTCTTGGACATGAATAAAACATTCAGCCTCTTCTAGGATCCTCTTCAATGTCTTAAAGTTTCTCCTTACAACATCAAATTTAAAAGTTCCATCACGGAGACTTCTAATTAAATTATCAAATGCCACCCCTTCAGACAAGTTTGGGATTTGCAAAGATTCTAGCTTAAATCTTTGTACACAAGTTCTTAAAGACTCCATCTCTCCTTGAATAATCTTGGCCAAATGCATGTTGGTCTTCTTCTCATGAAAGTTGTGAATTGTTTGGTTTGGAAGACTATTGACCCACTTATGAGCAATTTCCTTCAAAGATATGTGGTTGGGAAATACTGGCACCATGTTGCATCATTTGGACCTTGAAAGTACATCAAATGTTTGTACGTAGCCAAATGTTCTTCTAGATCAGTGGTCCCATCAAATGACTCAATTTGGGGCATTTTGAACTTGGTAGGACGCGGTGCCATCATGATGGACATGGAGAACAGAGTCTTCCATTCCACATCCATGTTGTCCAACTTTTCTCCAATAACCCCTTAGGGTTATGGACAACCTTTATTGATCCTTTATAGAGATCATTTGGCTTAACCACGTTTTCTCAATATTTAATCATCTGCTCCTTCTTAGCCTAATTGGCCTATTCAGCTTTCTTCTTCTCAATGAAGTTTCTCAGGTTCTCCCATTCTTCATAATCCAATGGGACGTGATGTGAGTGAGACATTTCCTTGGTTGAAGAGCCCTTAGAAGAGCCAGATCGGCTTCCTTCCTTCTCGGCCTTCTTAGCATTCAGATACTCTCTAGCATCCTTACTTGATGCCTTCTTGGCTTCAAGATATTCTCTTTCATCTCTACTTGATGCCTTCTTCTACTCAAGGTACTCTCGAGCATCACTTGCAATGGATTTCTTGAACTCAATAAGTTCCCTAGCTTCAAATTATGCCTTGCCAGCTTCCACTTCGTTCCTTGGCAGCTCCCGTTTGGGATTGTACTTTGGAGTGGCAGGATACTTCTTCACTACAGCACCCTAATGAGTTTTCAAAGGGGTTCTTTCTTTATCTTCTCATTTTTCTCGTGAAAAGTTAACCTTTCTTGGCCTTTGTTGACCCGAGGCTTTGGGGGCCCACGTGCCCTTTCTTACATGACATTCAATGTTGTTTTATCTTATTTGCATAGTGTCAGTATGCTTGGCTTGGGGGTGAGTCTAGAATCTCCAAACCCAAGTACAGAAGTTTCCACCGTCCTCCTTTCGGGAGCTAACGGAACCACAATATGTCATAGCCCAATGGCAAAATAGCAGCCAAAGATAAGAAGGTCTTATATTTCTGGATTCGAGGATGAGGGTAAGGACAACAGTACGTCATAGTGTTCCCCCGCGTATAGCGGCCTCTACTTGCTCTCATGTGTAATTTCACGAACGTAATATCGAATTATAACAAACATATTACCGATTTAGACCTACAAACACGTATGGAAATAAGGCTAGGTGGGTTTTAGTAAATGCACACATAAATTGTCATTTTATCATGCATGGGTGATAGCTTTAGGATTAAGTTGATTTTAATCTTTGATTAGTGGAAACATGCTTTTTTTTTGTCTTGGAAACTAACCATCAATTCTATGTGATTCGAAAGCGTTAAAAATTTATCATAGATCCCATAAAACCCAAAACAAGGTTTCTACTTAAGATTGATTTTAATTTAAAGTCCAATAATCAGTTAGTCAACATTTCATGAAATTGATTATAAACATCTCAATTCTCTAATAAAGCATATAAAGCACATAGACATGCAAACTAACTCATTTGAAGGACTTAAGATGATGATTTCGACATTGTTGGCCTCATTCGAAGTACCTTTCGTGCAAGTCGACGACCCTTTAGAACCGAGAGCTTTGAAGAGCCTTAATTAAGTAATAATACTTATAATATTATGTGTTTGGTGCAGTTCTCAAAGTAGGGTACGAAAACTGAGGGAGTTTTAGAGAGAGAAAGCGACGAGTTAGAGAGAGAGAGAGAGTATGAGAAAGTTGTGAAGATGTGAGTTGATGATCCATTGTTCGAAGGAGGGGGGTATATATAATGTTGGAAGTATCATCATTGAGCGCCAGGGCTCCGGAGGAGCACTAGGATGCCCAGAAGTGAGCGCAAGGATGCACAAGGAGCGCCAGGATGCTTGAGGCGAGCACCAGGGCACCCACTGAACGCTGTGGCATAGCTCCTCTAGGCACCTGGACGCTCTGCCTGCGCTATGGCGCTCAACGCCTTGAATTTCCATTTTTATGAGGAATATCTCTGGTGCTTCCTTATTTCATATATTTTCTTCCATAAATCTTAATATTTTGGAATATTAACATAATATACGAAATTTACTTCCATAACGCCATTTATACACTTCCATAATCTAGAGTTGCCATAAACCGAACAAACCTTTCTAAAAGTTTTGTCGAATCCGGTCACACTTTTCGAAAATGAATTTAAAATGATACAGATATGAAATGAAAATAATAAAATGAAAGTAATAAAATCATTTTATGCGTACTTCAACCATTATAATTCATCATCGGTTAACCCCTATCGACAATGGTTTTATTTATTTATTTGTTTTCAAGTACTCGACTTTCAAGAATCCGACATTGTTGCGACGTGGTACACGATAATCATCGGTCGTTAGGTGGGACCAAAAATAGGTGTCTACTCCTGAGGTTTTACTTGAGCTTGAAACTGAGATTCCAGAGCCTAAACTTGTTACATGTTAACCTAATGAGGCATCGGTAGGAATATGTGAACCATTTGCTCCAACTTCCAAGGCAATGCCTAGGAAGAAAATGGTTGCAAAAAATAAGGTTACATCTCCTAAAAAGATTTGATTAGAAAGCAGCACTGAGAAGGTAGTGAATGTTATTATTAGCAAGAAGAAGCCCTAGGAATGTCACTTGTAGTAAGAGTCAAGGCCCTTCAGTAAATGAAGTTTTTTCAAGGGGTAAACAAAGAGATGGATTGGTTAAAGAGGCTGCATCGATGACAAAGTACATATCTTTGCATGATTGGTGTTGATGCTTGGATGATGATATGGATTGTGTTACTGATGCTGATTACATGGAAGAAGATGAAGGCATATGTGACATTTGCATGGAAGGATCTGATTGGATTGTTGATGAGGGTGAGCTATACAGAGATGCTAGTGACAATGAAACTGACCATAATAGTGACATTGTTGGAAATTTAGGCAACTCTAGTGATGAAGAGTTTGATGCAGCTATGAGTAACTATAGGAAAGAGACAGAACAGAAACGATAAGGTTATAAAAATGATTTAAGTACTAAAGAAGGTGTTGATCTTAATGTTCCTTTGTCTAATGGATGGGAGAGTGAGTATGAAGAAGATGATGATATAATTCCTAGGTCATATGAAGATTCAAATGATGATATGCATCACAAAAAGAACAAAGAACTAACGGTTAAAAGAATGACAACTTTAAGAAGTTGATCTGGAAAGTTGGAATGAAGTTCTCCTCTCCTTAATTGTTTCAACAGATGGTTAATAGGTACGCTATATTTGTTGGATATAACATTAAGTGGACTAGGAGTGAAAACAAGAAGAAAATGAAGGCAAGGAATGAAGGTGGATGTCCTTGGAAAGTTTATGCATCATGGGATGTTGAAGGGAAATCTTTCGTTGAGAAATCTGTCTACCCTAAAATTCTTGTTACAGAGCTGAGTACAAGAATTTTCAAGCAAAAGAAAATTTTCTAGCATAAGAGTTTCTTGAAAATTTTAAGGAAAATCCCAGCTAGCCATGAAAAGATCTACAAATAGACGTAATGAACAATTTTGGTGTGAAGCTCTCCAAGTGGAATTGCTACAGGGTTAGAAGCATTGCACATAGGCTAATTCATGGTATCTTGACTGAACATTACTCCCTACTAGCAACATACATGCAAGAACATAAGAGAGTTGATCCTGAGTTAAGATTTCAGCTACAAACAGATACAGAAGAAGGTGGACCACACTGATTTTAGATGTTTTTTGTATGTTTTCCTAGCCTTATTGATGGCTTTGTAAAGGGTTGTAGGAAGGTTTTGCATAGATGGATTTATTTTGAAAAAAAAATTTGGGTGCACAACTTCTAAGTGTAATATCTAGGGATGCAAACAACCAAACGGACCTAGTTTATTGGAGTGTAGTTGAAAGTGAAAATAATGAGAGTTGGGAGTGGTTTTTGTCATTATTCAAAGAGCTTGTACTTGACTTTGGAGGTGAAGATTACACTGTTATATCAGATCAGCATAGGATAACATACACTTACATTTCTGTCTTTGATTATTATCTAGGGATGTATTGTCTTAGATGTGTAATAAGTCTTTTTTTTTCGGTCTATTGTCAGAGCTGTCAAAAGGGTCTTTCTAGGTGCTGAGCTGAGATAGTGTGAAGGAGAAGTTATGGAAAGATGTTTATTCATACAACAAAGCTAATTTTGAAAAATCCATACAAGAAAAGAGAGTGTTATCCACAAAAGCTGTTGATGATTTCAAATCTCACACACCATCAACCTTCTGCAGATATGGTCCTAGGACAGAAAGTAAATGCAATTTGGTTGTAAACAACTTAGCTTAAAATTTTAACTACTGAATATTAGACTCTAGGTCTCACTCAATAAGATTCATGTTAGAACAAAGCAAAAGGGATATCATGGAAAGATTATTCATGAAAATAACCTTAATGGAGAGGTGTGCATACAATAGATGCCTTAGGATTAGGAAGAAGCTGGAAACCAACAAAGAATATGCAAAGACTTGCCATGTTTTAGCATATGACAGGGGAGAGTTTGAGGTTCTTTGTAGGATGGAGGTAGTGAATGTCAATTTGACTAGCAAACCATGCACATGTAGGAGATGGGATTCAACTGGAATCCTATTCTCCCATGCCATTTCTTGTAGCAACTGGCTTAGAGTGGAGGCTGAAACTTTGGTGGATGACATGCTCAAAAAACTAGCATACTTAGCTGCTTATAGTGTTTCAATTAAGCAACTAAGAGGAGAAAGACATTGGGAACGTGTTCACTTACCACTTTTTCCACTAGATATTAGAGCACAAGCTGGAAGACCAAGGAAAGCAAGGAAGAAATCAGCATATAAAAGACAAGATAAAGCTGGAAAGCTTAGAAAACATGGTGTTCCAATTACTTGTTCACTGTGTAAATCAAGAACTCATAACAAAAGGACTTGTCCTAAAAATCCAAGCAAAGGAGAGGCTTCTTCTAAACAATTTGTTATTGCATCTATATCAAAGTCCAAAGGGGGTGCTTCTTTTAAACCTGTAACTACTTCAAACAAGAACAACAACACTTCTTCATCAACTGCTTCAACTTCTAACAACCCAACAACACAAGGGTGCCAGAAAAGATCTATAACTAGGGGATCAACACATACCTTAACATCAACTACAACAACTGCAACAACTTTTTCAGCACCAAAGTCAGGTAGAGGAAGGCCTAGGAAGGGTACAAACTTAATCCTTACCGATGGAGGAATAAGATTGACATTCAATTGACATGCTTGGTTTGATATTCATCTTCAAGATCTTACATCTAACAACTAATTTTCGTGTACAGGATATTTTGGGGACTCAACAATCTACAACAGGTGGACCAGCTGATCAAACTGATGGGACATGGAAGGGTGAAGATCTAGTTGAATAAGAATGGGTTAATGTATTTATGGAATTAGGGGTTGATGTGTAAATAGTTGACGATGCTTTGAATACAGTTCTGAGTCTAGTTTTCGTTTTGTAACAAACAATGATGTGATTTTGTCTTGTTGTGAGACTAAACCATTCACTTTTGACCACTTTTGGAGCAAGTGTAATGTAGATGTGGCCACATTAAATTGCAACATTATTATGTTGTTCAAAGTTTGGTTATATGTTAAATATATGCTATTATATGTGCAATGTAAATGAAGCATTATTTTCAATTTACAATGATGGATAGAAGGAATCTTGGAACACTTTGTGGAACCCAAGTAACACAAGAACTACAAAGTACAGCAACATGGCCATGAGAAATGTTTATTCGTTACAGTACCCAAATGAGTACATCATATATCATTACTTCTTCCAAATCATTACAAGAAACAGGGTACATAATAGGACTACTGCAATACAAGTTCTTTCTCTTTGTTTGGAAACCACACTTGGTTGATCTCTTGCTTGAAGAATCTTAATTTGTCGCTTCAAAGTCTTTATTTCAACATTCACTCTTGTCACTTTCATCTTCACTTCAGAAATTATTTTTCTTAGCTTCATCGGCAACAACAATCACCTCTTTCATCTTTACCAATGCATTCTCAAGCTCAACCTTCACATATAGGAATCCTAGAATGACTTGCCTTGCACAAGGACCATAAACCTCTTTGTCTAGCCACTCAAAAAATCTATAATCATCTTTCAAGAAGAAACCAGTAATCAATTACAAATCTTCAAAAAAGAAAATATTAAATGATACCACATCAAATTACTAAACATACCTCCCAATAATGACACCCATAAAACCGTTTTCCATAGTTGTCATTCGTCTTCTTCATGGACCTCACAATTGCACGTAATCCATGACCACAACAAAAAGAACCCCTGTTCTCTCTCATGTCTTCTGCTATTGAGGTTCAATTGCGAAAATTTAGGGGTTTTAATTTGGGTTTGAATTGGGGAATTTTTTCAAGAAAAATTAGGAGAGAAAGTGAACTGGAATAAGTGGGGGTTGGGTATTAGAGATCACATGCCTCATTTGACCATAATACGGAAAGGCAAAAAAATATAAAAATAAAAGAAAACAATATTTTATTGAACTCACCGGAATCTAAGAGAATATTCTACTGCCAATGTCATTTATGCATCCATGTGCACCCTTATAAATGGTTGGTGCTGCTACGTGCACCCGCTTTAGTTTGTGGTGCTATGTGCACCAAACCAATAGTTGTGGTGGCCAATTTGGCCCCTAGAAAAAGCCTTCCATGGGAGTTGATCAATTATTGTTTGCAACTTTAGAATGCACACTACTAGAAAAACGCTAATTACGATTAGAAATCCCGTCGTAAATGATTTTTTCCATTGTAGAAAAGGGGCTTCGTAAATGTGAACCCGTCGTAGAAAAGGGGGTGGTAAATGTAATATTTCCGTCACGATCCCCTCGTAAATGTATTTTACTATTGTTGGTATTATAGAGTTACTAAATTTCAAGTCATTTATGACAACCTATTTGGCTATTTATGACGGGATTCAAGCTCATCATTAATGTGTACCATTATAAATAAGAAGTTTTTGGTAGTGGCAGCACAAGTCGGGCTTCTCATTTGCCTTCTCTTACTCACCAACAAGGCTTACGGCTTTATCAATTACAACCATAAGATCAATGCACTTCTACTTTAAAATCTACCTATTACAACACATCCAAAAACCCTAAGTACCACACCAGAATTCAAAGTAATGTACCCTTAAGCATAATCAAATTAATCATAAAGAACACTTAATGCATAGTGTAATCTGTACTTTGAATTCAACCATTTAAAGCCACACAGATCATCTCCAAAAACCTCAAATTCGCAACTCCTCTAATCTCCTCATAAACAAATTGCAGTAAAAGAATGCAATGAATTACAAACAAACAATCAAATTTAAGGATATAAACCAGCTTTTGTCCCCGATTGCACAATCACCAAAACCTTCCAACTCACAATTTATCTCAGCAACAAATTCAAATTTAAATTCAAATTTAAGTTCAAGAATGCAACTAATCACAAAACAACCAAATGTAAATGAAAGAAAGAAAAACCAAGTCAATATCCATGCATAATATTACCCAAAGTTTCGGGATGAAACTTCTTTTAAGAAGGGTAGACTGTAATACCCCGTATTTTTGAGGAATTTTTACGTATTAAATACATATTTATAAAGTATATTTTAAGTATTTTATTAGTTAAATAAATAAGTTTTAATAATTGTTTAAATGAATTAAATATTTAAACAAAGGGTTATAAATTATTTCAATAAGTTTTTGAAAGTTTTATAAGAGTTTTAAATTATTTTAATGTGTTCGAGAATTTATTAAAGGGTTTTCGAAGTTTAAAAAAAATAATGCGTTTTAGATGGGTATTTTATATTATTTTAAAACAAGCCCAATTCTACTCTAAGCCATAAAGCCCATTTAAAAACCTAAACTAATCAGAAAATTCTGATTAGTGGCCCTATAAATTGCCTTAAACACCCAAAAAAATCATACCTTTAATCTCTCTCTAAAATCCTAAAAGCAAAACACAAAAAAAAAAGGAGAAAGATTTTTCGAAAAAAAAAGAAATAAAATAAAAAAAACAATGTTCGATCTTTTTCGGAAAAAGAAAAAAAAAGGAGAAGCTTGCCTCGAGAATCGTGCCCGGGACCGCCTCGCTGGACCACCGGCGGCCCTACCCCTCCCCTATATTGGTAATTTTCGAACTTTTATAAAAAATGAAAAAAAATTTCCTTCTTTTCGATTCAATCTTGCAAAATCATGTCTATACTTATGTTTAATCATGTTTGTATGAGTTTTAATCATGTTTTAGTAAAGTATGAATTGTTTTAAGGCATGAATTAATTTTGTTGTTCATAAAATTTTAAATTAGGGTGATGTGAATTTGAATGAAGATTCAAGCAAGGTGGACGAATCTATAAATTTAATGCTTAATCGTATGGGCTTGAACGTGGATAGAAGGCAAACATGGGTTACAAGACTCTCATGGTACGTTCCCATAGAGGAATAATAGCCTTTGGATACAAGGAAAGAAAGGAAGGGCTAAATGTGTTTGTTGAGCCTATGGTTTTTTTCCCATAACACTTGTGGTAGGGTTTTTCCATATGGTGTTTCGTGATTATCTTGGTAAGGCTATGAGTCATGATTGATGGAATCCAGCATGAAGAATAGTTTCTTGAAAGTTTCTTGATTAAAAGATTGAATCTTGAAGCATTTCTTGAAGTTTCTTGGAAATCTTGAAAAGTGACGCAAAATTGACGAAGCAAATATTGGCGGGAATTTTGGCGATTTTCAATGTTCCTGGGCACCAAGCAAGTGGCATGATTTTTGGGATTAATTCTGATAATTATCTTGTTTATTAATTATTTATTCAAGTTTTTAGGATAATTTCTTGATTAGTTAGTTAGTTAGAGTTTGTTAGGAAAGATAAGATCAAAGTGCAAGTTGCATGATGATGTGGTAATCTTATCTTTAGTTTGTTATGCAAGTTGCACACAAGTAGGATTTCTTTACCTATCTTGTGCGTGATTCTTATGTAGATTTTAGTTAGGATTTTTTTGTTGATTATACCTATAAATAATCTCAACAATAGGATGTAATTAATTAAGTTTTGATTCACAAAAAAATTCATATTCTATTTGTGTCAATTTTGTGCGTGAATATTTGCTACTAACTTTGTGATTTTGGATTGAATTACATTGTTAGAATCCTAATTAGTTATTCTCTGGATTGGGTTATTTAATTAGCTTTCAATCAAGTTGTTTTGATTTGATAGCTTAGGATTGAAAATTTTCATGAGTTTTGAGTGCTATTTGCGAGTACCACTTAAAATCCACATCAATTTGGTATCAGATTTCAGGTTTTCGATTACATATGGCGGAAGAGGAGTTTCTTGAGGCTACTAAAAAATTCCAAAGGGTTGTGCTAGAAAAATTACAAGCCTTGGAGTTAGGGCATAAACAAGAAAAGGCAAGAATCGACGCCCTTGTTCGTCAATCTCAGCGACAAAACGACCCTAATAGCATCTACTACAAGGGGAAGGGAAGTGACGAGGAGGATGAGGATGAGGATGAGGATGATGGTGACCCATCTTCGTCAAATTCAACCCTTGACTCAAAGAAGAAGCCTAAACGAAAGTCTACATTGGATGATCGAGGCATTAAACTTGATGATTTCCATGGCCAAGGTACTCCAGAGGATTACTTAGAATGGGAACGCCAAGTTGAAAAAATTGCGGAATATAAGGGCTTTGATGACAGAAAAACCTTCAAGATTGCATATATTCCCCTTGTGAAGAGTGCAGGGCTATGGTATTAGGGTTTGAAGGCCAATAGACTACGTCAAAACAAGGCAAAAATCACTTCATGGGTGAAGTTGCGTGCAAAGATGCGTGACAAGTATGTCCCAATTGATTTTGAGCAACAAAATTACATAAAACTAACTTCTTTATACCAAGGATATATGAGTGTCAATGAATATATTGCTGAATTTGAGAAGTTAGCATTGTTATGTGACCTTCAATAGAAGGAAAGCATGAAAATTGCACGATTTTTAAAGGGGCTAAATCTTTCCATTGAACGAGAGTTGGACTTGGTGCAAGACGTTGATTTTAATGATTTGTGTAAGAAGGCATTGAAAGTAGAGAAGCCTTCCAAAATAGATGGAAAGAAGCCGCATGTGCCTTTTACCAAACCTACATATGCTACTTCATTGAACAAAGACTCAACAAAGCCACAAAACCCTAACCCCACGCCATCTAATGAAAAACCTAAGAAGGTTTTGTCTAAGGCCGAATATGAGGAGAGGCGACGTTGTTTTAAGCGTCAAGGCTATGGACACATTGCTTCTAATTGTACAATGAAACGTCAACTACACATTGATGTTGTTCACCAATGGGAGAAAGAAGAGGAGGAGTGTGACATTATATGTCCCGAGGACACACATCAAAGTGAGACAGGGGAGGATAGTGGAGAAGATTGATACAAACAACCACCACTCAATGAGGAAGATGGCCAATTGTTCATGATTAGAAGGGCTTTGCATGTGGAAGCCTCGCCAAACAAAGATCAAAGAGAGAATTTGTTCCACACTCGTTGCAATATAGGAGGGTTTCTATGTACCTTGATTATTGATAGCGGATCATGCACAAACGTGGCTTCTAAGGAGCTTGTTGATCGTTTGAAACTTCCTCAAAGACTTCATGCTCATCCATATAAGCTTAGTTGGCTTGATGACACAAAGGGGATTGAGGTAAGGAAACAAGCCCTTGTTTCGTTTGATATTGGCAAGGATAATGATGAATTATGGTGTGATTTGGTTCCTATGAGTGCTTGTCAAATACTTTTGGGAAGAACATGGAAATTTGATAGACAAGTGAAGCATGGTGGTGAATCTAATGTATATTATGTCCTTTGTGGAAAGAAAAGGATTGATTTGTTGCCATTATCTCCAAAAGAGACGAAGGAGAATCACGCAACCTTTAAACCTAAAAATACGAAGCCTAGCTTGTTTCTAATAGGAAAAGAACTTTAGCAAGAGGTTGAGCAAGGCACTCCTATGTACATGCTTGTGGTTAAGGAAATTGCAAAGGAGTCTAAGGTGCACGATGAACAATTACAAAAGCTCTTGAACAAGTTCCATGATGTATTTCCGGAAGAGTTGCCAAATGAGTTACCACATATTCGAGGGATAGAACATGCTATTGATTTAATTCCTTTAGCAAAAGATGAGATACACACAGATGCTAAGAAGAGATTAGAAGTGTTCCAAAAGACTTGTGAAGCTGTGAAGAAGCGAATTTCAAAGATGAGCGAGGTTTACAGGACACGATCTAACAAAGGGAGGAGACAACATATATTCAAGCCAGGAGATATGGTATGGATAAATTGAAGGAAAGGACGTTTCCCTTAGAGGCGCAAAAATAAGCTTATGCCAAGAGCAGATGGTCCTTTTGAAGTGCTTGAAGCTTATGGTGACAATGATTATAAGATTGATCTACCTAGTGAGTATAGAGATGTCAGTGCAACATTCAATATTGGAGATTTATCACCATACTACAATGATGTGAATTTGAGGGCAAATTTCTTTCAAGAGGGGCAGAATGATGTGAATTTGAATGAGGATTCAAGCAAGGTGGACGAATATATAAACTTAATGCTTAATCCTATGGGCTTGAACGTCGATAGAAGGCAAACATGGGTTACAAGACTCTCATGGGACGTTCCCGTAGAGGAATAATAGCCTTTGGATACAAGGAAAGAAAGGAAGGGCTAAATGTGTTTGTTGAGCCTATGGTTTTTTTCCCATTCCACTTGGTAGGGTTTTTCCATATGGTGTTTTGTGATTATCTTGGTAAGTCTATGAGTCATGATTGATGGAATCCAACATGAAGAATAGTTTTTTGAAGGTTTTTTGATTAAAAGATTGAATCTTGAAGCAGTTATTGAAGTTTCTTGGAAATCTTGAAAAGTGGCGCAAAATTGACGAAGCAAATATTGTTTGGAATTTTGGCGATTTTCAATGTTCTTGGGGACCAAGCAAGTGGCGTGATTGTTGGGCTTAATTCTCATAATTATCTTGTTTATTAATTATTTAGTCAAGTTGTTAGAATAATTTCTTGATTAGTTAGTTAGTTAGTTAGAGTTTGTTAGGAAAGTTAAGATCAAAGTGCAAGTTGCATGATGATGTGTAATCTTATCTTTAGTTTGTTATGCAAGTTGCACACAAGTAGGATTTCTTTACCTATCTTGTGCGTGATTCTTATGTAGATTTTAGTTAGGATTTTTTTGTTGATTATACCTATAAATAATCTCAACAATAGGATGTAATTAATTAAGTTTTGATTCACAAAAAAATTCATATTCTATTTGCGTCAATTTTGTGCGTGAATATTTGCTACTAACTTTGTGATTTTGGATTGAATTACATTTTTAGAATCCTAATTAGTTATTCTCTAGATTGGGTTAATTAATTAGCTTTCAATCAAGTTATTTGGATTTGACAGCTTAGGATTGAAAATTTTCGTGAGTTTTGAGTGCTATTTGCGAGTACCACTTAAAATCCACATCATAGGGTTTGAAAATTTATGAAGTTACGATTTTATGAATTTTTATGTTCTAAACTTTAATATTATGATCATAAATTATTGATTAGTGAATTTATGATGATGTTATTAAGATTAGATTGATTTTTTTTAGGGTTTTAAACTTATTTTATAAAGCGGTCCAAATTTTATAATCATGAATTTGAGATGAATAAATATTATGAACATGTTTTAGCATACGAAAAATTGTTCCAAAGCCTAGATTGACTTCATAGATATGTTAGTAGATTGTAGAAGTGTTTTGGCATGAAAGCATGGTGTTTTTATAGGTTTTTCATGACTATAAAGTTTATAAATAAATCTGAAATTTTAATATAAACAAGTTAAATTGAGTCTTAAGTGTCCAAATTGTACTAGTATGATCACACAACAATTCTATATTGATCTTTACAAATTTTAGTATGTTTGATGAACTTTAAAAGTGATTTTAAGCATGTTTAACATGCTGTCCAGATTTTATAAATTAATTAATTAGGTCTTTAAAGTATAATTAGCATAAATTGATCATATAAGTTAAGTATTACATTGTATGATAGATTTATGTTGTTTTTAAGGATTTTCATGGAGTTTTGATTAGTCTAAATTGCTGTCCACTTTTCTAAAGTGACATAAAATATATGTTGAGGTTTTATAAAGCTTAAACAAGTTTCCGAAAATTAAGTAAGGTGGTAATAATAAATTTAAAGGCATTTTAAAGTGTTTTTAAGCATCTAAGTATGCTGAAATTTTATTCTAAGTGCGAATAAAGGATGTTTTAAGAAGGATATATTATGGGTAATGCATGGTATTGTGAGTGGTGACGTATAGGTCATTATGTGACATTTTGAGACGTATTAAAGGGTGTTTAAGCTGCTGAAAAATTTGGTAAACGGGGGTTTTAATTAGTTTAAGCCTTTGTTAATGTAGGAAGCTTCGGAGTAAGCGAGTTCTGGTGAAGTGGTGGCAAATAACCGTTATTTTACAAGGTACGTAAGTACTAAAGGATGGTTCATGGACGTAGTATCATGCTAGGACATGTACATGTTCATGTTATAGGTTGCTTAGTAGCCAAGTATGCTTTCATGCATGTTGAGAAGTTCCTTATATGTGTACATGTTTTACATGTGTTAGTAGTTTGATGACTATATGACTACAAGTTTATTCCTCTTATGGAAATAGTATATTTTATTTAATTCATATTGTACATGAGTCCTTATGGACATTTAAGTAGTCATAATTTGCAAGGTTTAAAGCATATTAGAGTTATTTTTAAAATTGACCAACATTTTGCATATTTATAGCATAGTTGTGATAAGGTTCACGTTTTCAAGTAAAGTATCAGCATTCATTCTATTTATAGTCACTCACATTGAGACTGCTAGCCTGAGGATATTGAGGTAGTAAGGGACGTTTAGGACGTGTTTCCGGAAGAGATTCCGGGGATGCCTCCAAAGTGAGAGATTGACTTTACCATGGATGTAGTCCCAGGAACAACACCTATTTCCAAAGCACCCTATAGGATGGCACCTGCAGAAATGAGTGAGTTGAAAGAGCAGTTAAAGAGTTGTTGGAAAAGAGTTACATTAGGCCTAGTGCTTCACTTTAGGGAGCACCATGTCACGTGCTGACTAATTCCCCTTAGTCTTAGACACGCAGCCCAGTAACTTCCACCCTTGGATGCTAGTCAAGGCTAAACCCTTTCCTAATATGTAGCTAAGTACTGCAACAAAAGCTTAAATAAGAGAGTAAGAAAGCACAAGTAATTGAGTATGAGTTTTTATTTCTTTGAGAGAAACTGAATACAATTCTTATGTTATTCTCTCTCTCGGTCTGTGGCTCCGTGCTAACACTTTGACTCCCGCAAAACTAGTCAACCCCGTGCGCCACTTGCTCAACAATCCGTCGTGAACAACTCAAGTTTCCCCCTTGACACGCTCCTCGTGCCCGCGTGGCTCTGTCCTTGAGGTGCTTATATCACTTAGCAAGACACGTCCCTTGTGTATAGCACCCAAGTATTCATCCCAAACGAATATGTTAGTGCGTTGGACAAATCCCCGTTAGCCCTTAGCATTCAAGCCCCAAGTAGCACACCCCTTGTGCCCACGTTATCCCCACACACTCACCCTCTCTATGTTATGTGGAAGATGGTTGTTTGAAGTAACACAATGAAACACACAAGTGGTAGAGGGAATTAAGCTCGATTAATGCTCTCTCTATAAATGCTACACTTGTTTACAAAGGTTAATATTGTGCTCTCCAAGTTCATCTGTATGAGTATACAATTGAATGCCTTAAGTATTTATATACATTACCCTTCCTACTATAACTAGGATACTCTAACCTTCCTACTACATCTAGGACATCCTACTTTCTTACTATATCTAGGACATGTGAGAATACCCTAGAATATCCTACAATGTTTCGGACCCTTCCGGAATGTGTTGTACTACTCTAGGCCTTTCAATGAGGTTCTAGAGCCTTTCAAACTCTTCCAACATAGTAGACAACCTTTACACCAAGTATGAACCTCGTTATAGAAATATAGCACTGTCGTCCCCAAAAGTACTGCTTATCTGCAGATCCAGTATTATCCTGCAGTACTATCATTTCCTGTAGACTGCCTACTATAAGGGGTTGGGTGCTGCTTGACAGCCCACGAGCAGCTCCCCCTGGGGATCCCTATGCATATGCATAAGGACTATGGGCGGGACAAATATTTGGTCCGTGACATGCTCCCCCACCCAAACCCTTGATGTCCTTGTCAAGGCCGAGTCTCATTCCACGTGTTTCATGCCTTGACTTGGTTACTTGCTCCGGTGTGCTGTATCTCTTGTCGCTACTGCTATGGTGCATGGGTTGTGTGCCCACGACCTTGCCCTTTGTTGTGACCCTTCTTAGGACACCTTCAATACATGCGTAGGTCATCCTTGCATAACTTGAACGCCCTTGTGACCCACCACTCTGGGCAAGTTTCTCATGTGGTAGGGCAACTTGTCCGTTCCACATGCCCTTGCGCACTCGTTCCCATTGAGCACACACATTTGTGCAAGCCCCTTGCTTACTCACGAATTTCTCTCCATGCTCCGTCCCTTGGACATGAGCAACTCCCTTGGTTCTCCCATAGACCTTGTCATGGTGCCTTACCCTCGGCTTGCCCATGACTTTCCCACCTTGAGCACCCAGTTGACGCCAAGGCCTTAGTGCCCATGTAGCACGCATTGATGAGATCTTCGGGCAATCCTCATTTGTCCTCGCGATCCTTAACACATGCTGAACCCCGTTGTGTGTGATAGTCATAGTGCCATCACCAAACACCACTCGCCTCATTTTGTCTAGGAACACCATTCCTAGCACAGCGGTCTCCGACTCCATGTCGATGACCAAGAAATCAACTTTGCCCGTCCACTTTCCCAAGTGGATCCGGACATCCCATGCCCGACCGTACACCGGCGCGGACTTACTGTTGATGGCCCTCCACTCACCAACAACGTTGGTGAACTTGACGCCCAGGTCCTTGGCTTCCCTTAACGCCAAGAAGTTGTGTGACGCTCCTGTGTCCACAAGCAACCTGGTCTCAACGCCATTCACCTCCCCATGGATAGCCATCAAGCCCCCTTGCTTGATGCTTGTCCCTTGTTTTGTCGTGGTTGCCTGTCCAGTTGGCTCTTCATCCACGACACTAGAAGCATTGAGGAGTCTCATGTTGGCTAGCGTGGCTTTCTCATCCATGCACATTGCCCCACATCTCATCTCCTCTTGAGGCGACTCCTCCTCCAAGCTTGCAACTAGGGCCCTCAACCTTTGCTTCGTTGGGAATTCCCTTGCCCAATGTGGCCCTCCACACAAGAAGCATCCCCGTTGGTTGGTCTTTAAAGTTGATCTGAACTCCTCCTTTCCTTTGTTGTTCTTCTCAAACTTGCTGCCCCCATTGCCTCCCTTGGTTGATTTGGTGAGCTCCTCTCCCCCACCTTCCTCCTTGTTACCACTACTCTTGGCATCCTTCTTGGAACCCTTGAACTCTCTCAAGGACTCTGATAGTAATGGCGTCAGCAATAGTTTGAGGATTCCTCCTCTTTACCTCTTGCTGGGCCCAATGTTTCAACCCTCCAGTGAAGTAGATGAGTTGGGTCTTCTCTGTCATGTCTTCGACTTCAAGCAAGAGTGATGTGAATGTCTTGATATGTTCTTTGATGTTGCTTGTGTGCTTCAACTCACGTAGCTTCATCATGGACACCTCTTGAGCATTCTCCGGGTAGAATTGCTTCTTGAAGTCTTTCTTAAACTCATCCCAAGTATTAATGGAATAAGTTCCCTTCTTGATATCCAACTCACGCCTTCTCCACCATAGGATACCATCCTCCCCGAGGTACATAGTGGCGGTATTGATCGTGGAAGTTTCATCCTCCAAGTGCATGGCTTCAAAATACCTCTCTAAGCTCCAAAGGAAATTGTCGATTTCTCGAGCATCCCTCTTCCCTAGGTACTTGGATGGTTTGGGAATGTCCACCTTTGGCCCGGCATGAATAGTGACACCCCCACTTACCATGGCCTTCTTGTACAACAACAGCTCATCCTTGAGGAGGTCATTTTCTTTCCTCAAGGCTGAGAGTTCTCCCCAAACCCTAGCCATCTCGCTCTCCATCTTCTCCAAGACATGGGTCACGAGCGTGTTGGCCTCGGCGGAACGCTCAATAACAATCTCCTCAACCCTTGTGTCAACAACGTCGACCCACTCCATACGTGCCCCAATGTCTAACTCGACCTTTCTTAGCCTATCGGATAATTCCGCGGCTCCCCTCTCGACCTTTGTGTATCGCTCTTCTACTTTGGTCGAATTCTCCACCTCCTTGCCCACCCGTTTCTCAAGCTTCTCAAATGCCGCCTGAGTAACCTCTGGCACATTGCCTTCAGTTGCTTGTCCTGAAGTGCTACTCTTGTCCTTGGCCATCGAAGCTCAACTTAATTCAACTTCGTGATCTTGCTAACACACTCGAACACCGATACACCCCAATGACCGTAGCCGCTCTGATACCACTTGTCACGTGCTGACTAATTCCCCTTAGTCTTAGACACGCTTCCTACTAACTTCCACCCCTTGGATGCTAGTCAAGGCTAAACCCTTTCCTAATATGTAGCTAAGTACTGCAACAAAAGCTTAAATAAGAGAGTAGGAAGGCACAAGTAATTGAGTATGAGTTTTTATTTCTTTGAGAGAAACTGAATACAATGCTTATGTTATTCTCTCTCTCGGTTTGTGGCTCCGTGCTGACTCTTTGACTCCCACAAAGCTAGTCAACCCTGTGCGCCACTTGCTCAACAGTCCGTCGTGAACAACTCAGGTTTCCCCCTTGACACGCTCCTCGTGCCCGCGTGGCTCTCTCCTTGAGCTGCTTATCTCACTTAGCAAGATACGTCCCTTGTGTCTAGCTCCCAAGTATTCGTCCCAGACGAATATGTTAGTGCATTGGACAAATCCCCATTATTCCTTAGCACTCAAGCCCCAAGTAGCACACCCCTTGTGCCCACGTTATCCCCACACACTCACCCTCTCTAAGTTATGTGGAAGATGGTTGTTTGAAGTAACACAATGAAACACACAAGTGGTAGAGGGAATTAAACTCTATTAATGCTCTCTCTATAAATGCTACACTTGTTTACAAAGGTGAATATTGTGCTCTCCAAGTTCAATTGAATGTGTTGGGTATTTATATACATCACCCTTCCTACTATAACTAGGATACTCTAACCTTCCTACTACATCTAGGACATCCTACTTTCCTACTATATCTAGGACATGTGAGAATACCCTAGAATATCCTACAATGTTCTGGACCCTTCCGGAATGTGTTGTACTACTCTAAGCCTTTTAATGAGGTTCCAGAGCCTCCCAAACTCTTCCAACATAGTAGACAACCTTTACACCAAGTATGAACCTCGCTATAGAAATATAGCACTGTCGTCCCCAAAAGTACTGCTTATCTGCAGATCCGGTATTATCCTGCAGCACTATCATTTCCTGTAGACTACCTACTATAAGGGGTATGGTGCTCCTTGACAGCCCACGAGCAGCTCCCCTTGGGTATCCTTATGCCTATGCATCAGGACTATGGGTGGGACAAATAGACGGTCTGTGACAATCAGTACTGTTTGTAAAGAAGAAAGATAGGAGTTTGAGGTTGTGTATTGACTATAGGGAGTTGAATAAGGTGATGAAAAAAATAATTAGTACCCTTTACTGACGGTTGATGACTGGTTTGATCAATTAAAGGGATCAATTATGTTTTCAAAGATTAATTTGAGGTTAGGATACCACCAATTGGGAATTGCTAATGAGGACATACCGAAAATGGCTTTTCATAAGAGACATGGGTACTATGAGTTCATTGTTATGCCTTTTGGGTTAACCAATGCACCAACGTTCTTCATGGACTTAATGAATTGGATTTCTCCAACGATTCTAGGATAAATTTGTGGTTATTTTCATTGATGTCATTTTGGTGTACTCTAAGAGTAAAGAAGAACGTGAGGAACATTTGAGGACAATTTTGATGACCTTAAAAGAGAATGAACTGTATGCTAAGTTCTCGAAATGTGAGTATTGGTGGGAGATCGTAGCATTCTTGGGACATATCGTGTCAAAAGAGGGAGTCGAAGTAGATCCAGCCAAGATCGAAGCAGTAAAAAAGTGAACTACACCTAAGACTGTAACGAATGTATGGAGTTTCTTACGATTAGCAGGTTATTAAAGGAGGTTTATGAAGGACTTTTCGAGGATTGCTAAACCAATGACGTCGTTAATGAAGAAAGACTGTATGCTTGAGCAGAGTGATAAGTGTGAAGAGGCATTTCAGACCTTGAAAGAGCATTTGACTACAGCTCTAGTGTTGACTTTGCCAGATGGAAGTGATTCTTATGAGGTGTATAGTGATGCTTCTAAAAATGGTTTGGGGTGTGTGTTGACGCAAAATAGAAAGGTGATAGCATATGCTTCAAGGAAATTGAAACCATATGAGGTGAACTACCCTACTCACAATCTAGAGTTAGCAACAATAGTGGTTGCTTTAAAAAAATATTGAGGCATTACTTGTATGGGGTAAAGTGTAGGATATACACAGACCACGAGAGTTTAAAGTAATTTTTCACTCAAAAGGATTCAAACATGAGACAGAGAAGATGGCTTGAGTTGATCAAGGATTATGACCTAGATATCCAATACCATGAAGGGAAAGCCAATGTGGTAGCAGATGCTTTAAGCCGTAAAACGAAGCATGGAGTGAATACTTTGGCGGTTGCTAATGAGTTATGAAAGGATATAGAAATTTGAACTTAGGAATAGTGAAGGAGGGAGAGGTAGAAGGAATGCTTAATACTTTGAGTATCCAACTAACAGTGTTCGAAGAGATTCGCAAAAATCAAGTTGGAGATGTGAAGCTACACCATATACGGGCGAAAATTGAGCAAGGAAAGGCTGAGGACCTCAAAATTCACAAAGATGGGAGCATAAGGTATAAGGGTAAGTGGTGTGTACCTCAAAATTTTGAAAAAAATTGGAAAAAAAAAATTTATAAAAAAAAGGCAGAGTGTGCTATATTCAGCTCACCCAGGAGGTGACAAGTTGCACAAAGATTTGAAAAAGGTGTATTGGTGGCCTAGGATGAAAAGAGAAGTTGCGGAGTTTTTAAGAAAATGTCTTTCCTACCAAAAGGTGAAGTTTGAACTTAGGAGACCACAAGGTGAAAAACCTCTCAAGATCCCAGGATGGAAATAGGATTGCATCTCGATGAATTTCGTGACTTGGTAATGGTAATGTATGGGTCGTTGTGGATAGGCTTACTAAATCTACAGTGTCTACATCAATTAAGGAGAATTGGAGTATGGAGCAACTTGCAAAACTTACATCGAACATGTTGTGAGACTTCAAGGGGTTCTTAGGGATATAGTTTCAGATAGGGATTCCAGGTTTCTTTCGAACTTCTGGAAAATCATGCAGGAGAGTATTGGTACGACATTGAAGACAAGTATTGCTTTCCATCCAGTGACTGATGGACAGATAAGAAAAATATCTAAATCATGGGAGAAATATTAAGGGCTTGTGTGATAGGATGTCTAAAGAAGTTAGGAAGATAGCTTAAATTTGATAGAATTTTTCCTACAACAATAGTTACCATGCTAGTATTGACGTAGCACCTTTCGAGGCGTTGTATAAAGGAAAGTGTAGAAGTCCCTTATGTGGGAATGTCAAAAGTGGGACCGTGGTCTTAGGACCGCAATTGATGGAAGATACGGCCAAGAAAATAAGGCAAATACAAATTAAGATTCAAGCTACGCAAGATAGGCAGAAGACCTAGGCGAATCAGAAACATAGGGAGGTAAACTTTGAACTTGGTGATAAAGTGTTTTTGAAGGTGTTACCAATGAAAGGAGTAATGAGATTTGGAAAGAAAGGGAAGCTTAGTCCATAGTACATTGGAACATATATAGGAGATTCTAGAAAGGATTGGGAAGGTAGCTTACAAAAGCTAGCCTTGCCCATGGAATTGAGAATGTGTCACAAATAAAAGAAGTATATGTCTTACAACCGGAATCAATTGAGTTAGATTAAAGCCTCACTTATGAGGAAAGACTTAAGGAAGTTCGTGATAGCAAAGTGCGTCAAACGCGAAGAAAGGTATAAAATAGTTACAGCGTTGTATCCAAACCAAGGAACTGCTTGGGAAGCAAAAGTTGAGATGAGGAAAAAGTATCCAGAGTTATTTAAGGTTTAGTTGAGTTACGGGGACGTAACTCTTTTTCTTTAAGAGGGGTAGAGTGCGATAGAATTTCGCCCTTTTCCCTAAAAGTTAGCAAGTCTATGCAAATTTTAGCATGTTTTCTTATATTTTCATGCTTTTGTTCTCAAGTTAGTAGTTAAAAGACGAAAATAGTCCAAAGTTTTCAGCAGCAAAAAGGAAAAGTTTAGGAAAGATTTTGAAAAATACACTTAAAGTGTCATCACTAAGTCAATATCCATGCATAATATTACCCATAGTTTGGGGACGAAACTTCTTTTAAGGAGGGTAGACTGTAATACCCCGTATTTTTGAGGAATTTTTACATATTAAATACGTATTTATAAAGTATATTTTAAGTATTTTATTATTTAAATAAATAAGTTTTAGTAATTGTTTAAATGAATTAAATACTTAAACAAAGGATTATAAATTATTTCAATAAGTTTTTGAAAGTTTTATAAGAGTTCTAAATTATTTAAAAGTGTTCGAGAATTTATTAAAGGGTTTTCGAAGTTAAAAAAAAATAATGGGTTTTACAAGGGTATTTTATATTGTTTTAAAACAAGCCCAATTCTACTCTAAGCCATAAAGCCCATTTAAAAACCTAAACTAATCAGAAAATTCTGGTTAGTTACCCTATAAATAGCCTTAAAACCCAAACAAAAATCATACCTTTAATCTCTCTCTAAAATCCTAAAAGCAAAACACAAAAAAGAGGGAGAAAGATTTTCAGGAAAAAAAATGTTTGTTCTTTTTCGGAAAAAGCAAAAAAAAAAAGGGAGAAGCTTGCCTCGGGAATCGTGCTCGGGACCGCCTCGCCGGAGCCACCTCGCCTGACCACCGTTGCCACCACCGGCGGCCCTACCCCTCCCTTATTTTGGTAATTTTCGAACTTTTAAAAAAAATAATACCTTCTTTTCGATTCAATCTTACAAAATCATGTCTATACTTATGTTTAATCATGTTTTTATGAGGTTTAATCGTGGTTTAGTAAATTATGAATTGTTTTAAGGCATGAATTAATTTTGTTGTTCATGAAATTATAAATTAGGGTTTGAAAATTTATGAAGTTATGATTTTATGAATTTTTATGTTCTAAACTTTGATAGTATGATCATAGATTATTGATTGGTGAATTTATGATGATGTTATTAAGTTTAGATTGATTTTTTTTAGGGTTTTAAACTTATTTTATAAAGCGGTCCAAATTTTGTAATCATGATTTTGAGATGAATAAATATTATGAACATGTTTTAGCATACGAAAAATTGTTCCAAAGCCTAGATTGACTTCATAAATATGTTAGTAGATTGTAGAAGTGTTTTGGCATGAAAGCATGGTGTTTTTATAGGTTTTTCATGACTTTAAAGTTTATAAATAAATCTGAAATTTTAATATAAACAAGTTAAATTGAGTCTTAAGTGTCCAAATTGTACTAGTATGATCACTCAGCAATTCTATATTGATCTATATAAATTTTACTATGTTTGATGAAGTTTAAAAGTGATTTTAAGCATGTTTAACATGATGTCCAGATTTTATAAATTAATTAATTAGGCCTTTAAAGTATGTAATTAGCATAAATTAATCATATAAGTTAAGTATTACATTGTATGATTGATTTATGTTGTTTTTAAGGTTTTTCATGGAGTTTTGATTATTCTAAATTGTTGTCCACTTTTCTAAAGTGACATAAAATATATGTTGAGGTTTAATAAAGCTTAAACAAGTTTCCGAAAATTAAGTAAGGTGGTAATAATAAATTTAAAGGCGTTTTAAAGTGTTTTTAAGCATCTAAGTATGCTGAAATTTCATTCTAAGTGCGAATAAAGGATGTTTTAAGAAGGATATATTATGGGTAATACATGGTATTGTTAGTGGTGTCTTATAAGTCACTATGTGACGTTTTGAGACGTTTTAAAGGGTGTTTAAGCTGCTGAAAAATTTGGTAAACGAGGGTTTTAATTAGTTTAAGCCTTTGTTAATGTAGGAAGCTTCGGAGTAAGCGAGTTCTAGTGAAGTGGTGGCAAATCACCGTTATTTTACAAGGTACGTAAGTACTAAAGGATGGTTCATGGATGTAGTATCATGCTAGGACATGTACATATTCATGTTATAGGTTGCTTAGTAGCCAAGTATGCTTTCATGCATGTTGAGAAGTTCCTTATATGTTTACATGTTTTACATGTGTTAGTAGTTTATTGACTATATGACTACAAGTTTATTCCTCTTATGGAAATAGTATATTTTATTTAATTCATATTGTACATGAGTCCTTATGGACATATAAGTAGTCATATTTTGCAAGAATTAAAGCATAGTAGAGTTATTTTCAAAATTGAGCAACATTTTGCATATTTATAGCATAGTTGTGACAAGGTTCACGTTTTCAAGTAAAGTATGAGCATTCATTTTATTTATAGCCACTCACAGTATAATATGTGGTATAGAAGGAAGATTGANAGTATAGAAGTGTAGGGGCCCCGGATTTTACGGTCCCAAATTTTTTGCTCACCTTTCCCAAGCCGTCCATAGGTCGAGTTAGACCTAAAAAATTGGCTTAAGGAAAGATGAAATGGACTTTATTTA
This sequence comes from Suaeda aralocaspica, assembly GCA_016808085.1. NCBI lineage: Eukaryota > Viridiplantae > Streptophyta > Magnoliopsida > Caryophyllales > Amaranthaceae > Suaeda > Suaeda aralocaspica. Next base: position 656,209 of record PYUH01000327.1, on the reverse strand, counting down.
GAAGTATTTTGCAAAAAAACAGGAGCGCAGGAATTTCAGTCGCGCTAGCGTGAAAGCGTGACAGAGTTTTTCACGCTGACTGTGCAGCGCTACAAAGCTTGTCACGCTGCAGGTGCAGTGCGGCAGACTTTGTGATGCTGCGACGTTAGCGTGACAAAGTCTGTCGCGCTACGCTATTTTTGTGTTTTTTTTTTTTGCTTTTTTTTTCGAGTGAGATAAAAATATACGAATACGGACGATGCTAGTAAGAAGTCGCCAATGAGTTTTAGGAACTAAACTCATAAACCGTGTATTTAGATTCGATACGAATGGGACTCGAATAAGGGACGTTTGTCTAAATTGCACGGAAATCCTCTCCGATCCCATGGGGATGACTGCAAGTTGTGGTCGAGCGAACCAAAAATGGACTCGGGGGCGAAGGTACTAACATGACGGAGTGCGTCGGGTTAGCCCATTGGCAGCCATTACTAGTTTGCTCTTAACCATACAGAAATTACCACAAAAATATCAATTACAAAACTAAAAAAAAAAACATTAAATTGTTAGTGAATCACAAAAAAAAACTAATTAATTTAACTCAAACCGTTACTAAAATCAATTTAAGGAGCCTAACATGATTAGATTTGTCCGAAAGAATTATCTTGATTAAGCGTTGCAAACAATCAATTTTAAGTCCTTTAACAATAATAATGTGATAAAGCAGTAAAAAAATAGTGAAACAACAACTTTAAAGTCCATAAACATGATTTTTAGGGCTCTCAGGAAACGTACCACTTCTCCTTTGAAGATTGTCTTCGTCAAGTATTAATTTGGGCGGAGTTTCGAATTATTGTTTCGATATTATTAAAATTTGTAGCCACTTTTTAATAAAATAGCAAATAAAATAATAAATAATTATAATAATAAAAAAAAGGTTGTTAAAAGCAATACTCGGATTATTTAAGTATGAGGAAGAAAGTGAGTTAAAGATGTGTTGAGAAACGAAGGAAATGAGGGTTTTTATAACAGCGTGGGAACCCTAATCGCGCTGGGCTACTAGCGTGGTACGTCGTATCACGCTAGCCCAGTAGCGCAGGGAACCCTACCATGCTACCAGGGTAGCGCTGTTAGCTTAGTCACGCTGAGCTGACAGCGTGACTAAATTAACCGCGCTACGTTTTTGAAACATCTTTTTTTTTTTATTATTATTATTATTATTTTATTCATTTATTTAAAATAGTTAAAGAGGCATTTGGATAAAAAGGTCTGTGAAATAAGAATGAGATTTATTTTTAAGCCCAAGTATACTCGATTATCCAATCTTCTAGAGAAATGAGTTTTTTAATCATCATAGAGTTCTGTCGCGGGACAGGGGGACTAAATTAGGTGTCTACAGTTAGCCCCCACTTTGAGTGAGTTTGAGTAAGACGACAATCAAAGTATGCTCGAATCGTTTTTCGAGGCTTTCATATTCAGAGCCAAGAGCTCCTCATTAACCAATGGGCGTAGCAAATTTTAGAGAGCAAAGGCTCTCGAAACTGAAATCGAAAATAGATTTTAATAATTTCGCTTATTTATCAAAACACTTAGCAAATAAATTATTATTAGTATTTTGAATAAGTCTTCTTTTGACTAGAAATGAGGTAATAAATTCGCTCATTATTACTATTTTAACGAAATTCGCTTATTTACTGAAATTATTGAAAAAATATAATAAATCCGCTTATGTATTACTATTTTGAGTAAATTCGCTTATTTACTGACATTATTGAAAAAATGTAATAAATTCGTTTATTTATTACTATTTTGAGTAAATTCGCTTATTTACTGAAATTATTGAAAAAAATGTAATAAATTCGCTTATTTATTACTATTTTGAGTAAATTCGCTTATTTACTGAGATTATTGAAAAAAATGTAATAAATTCGCTTATTTATTACTATTTTGAGTAAATTCGCTTACTTACTGAAATTATTAAAAAGAAGTAATAAATTCGCTTATTTATTACTATTTTGAGTATATTCGCTTATTTACTGAAATTATTGTAATAAATTCGCTTATTTATTAATATTAGAAATGAAATAAAAAGATAATTTGATGGAGAAAAGTTTAAGTGTAAAGAGAAGAGGAGAAATAAGAGAGAGAAAGTAGGTTTAGGAGAATAAGAGAATCGGTTTTGGAAGTGTGAGAATGGGTAGAAAAAATCAAGAAAGTCAAGAGGATCGTTTTAGAGGAGAAAAAAGGGTATTTATAAGAAAAATGTGTAGCGCGACAGGTTTTATCACGCTGGCCAGGTAGCGTTACAAGTTTAATAACGCTGACCAGCCAGCGTGACACAAGCTGTCACGCTGCGCAGCTAGCGCTGGTTTACTTGTCACGCTACTGCGTCAGCGCGACTTGCTGAGTCGCGCTACGCTAAAACTCATTTTTTTTTTTTGCTTTAATCAAATATTGAGCTTATATAAAATTAAGTCCAATAATCTAGAGAAGTGGGTTTTTATTTCATCATGGAGTCTTACCACGGGACCGAGGACTAAATTAGATGTCAACAGTTAGCCCCACTTTGATTGAGTCTGAGTAAGACGAAAATCAAAGTATGCTCGAATCGCTTTTTGAGACTTCCATTTCGAACGAACGAGGGCTCCTTATTAACCAATGGTGTATCAAGATTTTAGAAAGCAATGACTCCAGAACATAAAAAACCTTTTTATTTAGAAAATTGGAATAGTTATTTTCTAATTAATCGACTTTCTTACTTTGAAATCGAAAATATAGAAAATGAGTTTAAAAAATTGTTTATTTATTAAAACATTGTAAATTCAATTTTATAAGCAAAAGTAATATATTAGTCTATATATTACTATCTAGTAAATTCGCTTTTTACTAAAATACTGAACAAAAAAGGGTAATAAATTCGCTTATTTATTACTATTTTAGTAAATTCGTTTATTTACTAAGAAATTTGAGAAAGGTAATCATTTGCTTATTTATTACTATTTTAGTAAATTCTCTTATTTACCAAAGAAGTGTTTGAAAAAAAAGGTAATAAATTTATTATTACTATTTTAGTAAATTCGATTATTTACCAGAATTGTTGACGAAGTGTAATAAATTCGCTCATTCATTAGTTTTTTGAGTAAACTCGCTTATTTACCGAAATTATTGAAAAATGTAATAAATTCGCTTATTTATTACTATTTTTAGTAAATTCGCTTATATACTAAGAATATTTGAAGAAAAGGTAATAAATTTGCCCATTTATTACGTTTTGAGTAAATTCGCTTATTTACCGAAACTATTGAAAAAAATGTAATAAATTCGCTCATTTATTACTATTTTGAGTAAATTCGTTTATTTACCGAAATTATTGAAAAAGTGTAATAAATTCGCTCATTATTACTTTTTTGGAGTAAATTCGCTTATTTACTAGAATTGTTGACAAAAGCTAATGACGTTGTCATAAAATCACAAACCTTAACTCAATGTATTTTTCCTTTTGAGTATTTTGGATAAAGGAGTGAGAAAAGGGATTAACATCAAAAACAAAGTCAAAGCATTTGAAAATACAACAAAGCACAGTCAAGAGCGCTAGCCTTGTAGCGTCACAAAGCCAACCACGCGGATGCGTCAACGTGACAGTAGAAAAGGCGCTAAGACCTTCAGCGCGGTTGCTGCTATCACGCTCCCAAGTGAGCGTTTCTTCATTTGTTGTGTTTGAAAGGTTGCTCAAATTATAAAAGTTGATGTTGAATTGATAATACATGGTAGTGTTGTGTAGGGACAGTGCCGTGGTTTCATTGCTGGGCTTGAGTGATGGCGCTGTAGAATTAGTCGCGCTACATGTTGTAGCGTGGTAGAGTTAGTCGCGCTACTGAGGCAGCGTGTTTGGGTTTGTGACGCTGAGGTGTAAGCGTAGCACATTGTCTTGCGCTACTCTGCTCTTTCCTTTAAGTGCTTCTTCTTTTGTAATGTAAGTGCTTCTATCTCAAACATTCTTTAATTAAGATAATTTTGAGAAATATGAGATGAATTTGTGCTTACATGTTGATTTAGAGAATTATTTGTTATAACTTATTTAAATGTAGTCATACAAATGTTCAAGCATATGAAAAAAAAGTTTGTTTTATAACAGGTTATTGAAGAATGCTCCAAGCATTGTAAGAGTAGTATGCTTTTATTTTATTAAACAAAAGTGCTTTGGCAAATGATTCTCTAAATGATGTTATAGAATGAAGTATAATGCTCCATGAACTATTGAGAAGTGCTCTTGATTAGTTTATTATAAGAGTAATGGGCTCTTAATTAATAATCAAAAAGTGAAAATGCTCTTGATTAATTTATTTTAATTATAAGAGTAATGAGCTCTTAATTTATAACCAAAAATGAAAATGCTCTTAATATTTATGATGCAACGTGCTCCAAGAATAAGAAATCAATTATCCCATCATTTGGTATGATAAAAGTAAAAATGCTCTTAATTTTACCTCAAATAACATAGCGCAAGAAAATTAGTTGCGCTGCTGCTGTAGCGTGACAAACTTTGTTGCGCTACGCTATGGAGCGCTGAAAATTTTGTGGCGCTCTTCATTTAGCGCTACAAAGTCTGTGATGCTACGCCTTTTTAATTTTCTATCTCTTTTTTTTTTTGTGTGAAAGCTTTTCAAGTTTAACTTCATTAATTGTTCTTGTATTATTGATTAGACCTTGGGCCTTTTACCTTTGACATATAACTAATGAGCTATATTTTGAGACCGAGGGTCCGAGTAGGGGGGAATGGCAATAGTTTGTGGAGGGTTATCCGACATACTCCCAAAAAATAATCGCCAAAATGAAGTTTCAAGTGAGACAACTTCCATTTTTTTTTTTCATAAGGGGAAACAAGCAAATGTCATAAGCTTAATGAGATTTTGAAGCAAGTCGCTTCATAACCAATTTTGAAAAGAATGCAGCCTCCAGGGTGTATAAGGTGGTGTAAGTATGGAGACTTGTAGCAACAAGAAAGGTCACAAATATGTATGCAAAGCTAGCTAGAAGAGTATGTACAAGTTAGTTATATGCTCAAATTAGCTACAAATAAGCACGGGGAAAACAACCAAAAAATATGCACAAATGAACACGGAGGTGCCATAGCATGAGTTAGTAGGAAGCAAGGGATGGGGGTGTCTCAACTTTCCCTAAATCGATTTTTTTTTTTTTGAAAAAAACATGATTATTTTTTTGTACGAGGAGAATGAGGAAGAAAGAATAGTAGAAGTTAAGGATCCAAAATTGATTACAGTTGTTGTATAATATGCTTGACAACGATTATGATTCAAAGGGGAATGATTTTAGCTTGCTCATTTGTTCTTAGATTATGAGCCATCATCTTATACTTTCGTGATTGTCTTGTTTGAGAAGTTTGTTTCAAATTCAACTATTGGCTATTAGTAATGTGAATCTCTTTAGAGAAATAAGAAATCAATATTATAAATGCTTGCTTAAGTTTTGAAGTGTTGAATATGATAATGCTTGAAGTAGACGAGTTGCCAAGTTTATGAAGACCAAAACTAGAAGAGATAGGAAAGATTTTGGTGATGAGAGGATGATATGGAGTCAAAGTGATGCTTCATGCTGCCATGGATAGGCATAAGATAGCTATGAAAATTCATTCTTTAAGAGAAAATGAAGAAGTTGGATGATTTTGCGGAATAAAAAGGAATGAGTAAAGGAAGTATGTGAGTGTTTGAGTTAAAAGATGACACTACAAGAGTTGATGATGATGAGCATGAGAAAGGAAAGAAGCTTGATGAAGAAGAGTATGTGTGAAAAAAGGAAAGAAGGATGATATGTGTAGAAGAACATGACTTGCTTTATGTGACATTAAGGCAATTTTCTTTTAAGGACGGTTGTGCGTCCTAAAATAAAACAGTATCCAAGACCTTAGGTGAGTCTTGTGTTCAAAGGACCCTTTTTTTTCATGGGCCCTTAAAATTTTACTCATGTTACCTGTCCTTAAGATGTAGGACTATTAAGACCGCACCTTATGAAAGGTTGCATACGTATCCAATTCGAGTTGGAATCAGGTCTTACGTAGCTCTTGCTTCTGAGTTATTGATGTGTTAAAGGTAAAGACACAAGTTTTTTGCAATTTTGTTACACCTCAAGGAGGGCTTTTTCAGGGTTGTATCGTGGCTAAGCTTAGGGTGTAAGAAAGAAATGGAAAAGAAGGCTCAAATACCCATAATTAACCCAAACTATGCTACAAACTTGTTCTTAAACTTGAGCAACTCTATTATTTAAAATTTTACTTGTTGACAACTTTTCATGCATTTCCATTTGTTTGAATTGAAAATCAGAGCTGCTTTAACATTATATATTTGCTTTATGGAGTTGCTTTTTAATTTATGTCCTCGTAGCATTCCCATCCCCAGGCTAAGTTTGATGTAGGTTGAAAGAAACAAGCTATGTGTTTAGGCGCAAACGGGCTACCAAGAAAGTGGATCATAATATAGGTTATTCAAGATAAGGGAGACATTTTTAGGGTTTCAAAGGTGCCTCTTATGTTGGTGTATTGCATCTTTAAATAAACACTAAGTGGACTTGGAGTGAGCCCCCAATTTTTGAGACTTAAATTGAGCCTCAATTAAACTTTTAGGCTCGTGACGACTGAGTCTATGGTTAATAAAGTAAAGTTTGTTTCCCAAAAGAGAACTTATTTGAACCACTTTGCTTTAATAACTTAATTAAGTAATTGACACATTTAATTTAAAGGATGTAAAATATAGAGTAAGTTGTTCAAGGTGTGGATGCGTCAAATTGAGGGTGCATTTGATATGAACAACGTAGTCTATATTATGCCAATTATGCTTTAACTTGTTCTTGATTGCCATGTTGATTAACTCAACTTGATGAGTTCATTCACTTGTAATTGTTTAAGCAAGATGATGAGTAGAGAGAGAATGTACAATTTGAAGATGAAATAAATTTTATTTTATTGATAGTTGAAATTAGTACATAAATGATACTTGGCAGCAAAAGTCTCAAACTCTACCATGAAAGAAGGAGAAAAGAAAAGAGAGAAATTAAACTAGGAAAGTGAATGGAGTTCTAGTTTTGGTCCAAATCATGTTTCTTGTATGTACGCGTCTACATCGTCTTGAATAATGTTCTTCGGATTTTCTTGAGCTTGCATTTGAAGAATTTTAAATAATGACCATAATTGATTGAAACTTCGTTATATTTCAGTCCAAACTATAGACCTTGGGTCTATTGATCAATAGATTCTAAATCAAACATTTAGGAGTAGGTTGAACCATGGGCTCATAATTGAAACACTTAGAATGATGCGTTTGATGCAAAGGTGGGATGGAGTGTTTAGAAAAAAGTAGTAATATAGCACATATTATCACTTTCTAAAGCAAACAAATTTTCTTTTGTTTACATTAGGCATTTTTTCATCATTTTGTATGCCAATAATATGTAGCAACCCTTGCAATTTCATATTATAATGATTGCACTTACAAGAATGTGTCCATTCAGTATGTGTTAATAGATAAAATGTTAAAAAAAAAAACCAAAGTGGGTTCTTATTGAACCATAACGGGCTCTAAAATAACTTAAAACCCTTTTAGTTGGGGTTAATTATGATTTAAATGTGTATGAGTAATTTCAAATAAATACTACATATTCATCAAAACTATTCAAATACATGACTTTTTAGCGCAAAAAAAGTTCTAGCGCTAGCTTTGTAGCGTGACAAAAGAAGTAGCGCTAGCAAGGTAGCGTTATTAAACTTGTGATGCTAACAGTGTAGCGCAATTAGAAGAGTTGCGCTGTTTGTGTAGCGTTGTAGAGTTAGTTACGCTGCAAGTTTCTATTGATTTTTGCTAAGTTATCATTAAATTTGTATTTAATGGGTTCGGATTCATGTCCATGTTGCCCATATATACGTTATTTAGGCCTAAATGGGCCTATTATTAGACCGAACTTTTGAAAGATTGGTGATGATGTTATTTGTATGTGAGTCATTAAAAACATTGATCAAAATCGTGCATTGTCAAGCAATTAGTAATTTTCAGATTATCATTATTGGATCCTTACAAAGAGATGATGAGGGAAGACAAAAAAAGATAAAAGAAAAATAGAAGAAGAAAGAAACGAAACTCAACAATTAGAGTTATAACAGTCAAGGTTAATTGATGGGAAGCTCATAGGAAAAATAAAAAATTAATAAAAATATATAAATATCATAATTAACCTTGATGGATTTTTTTTTGAGTTTTTTTAAAAAAAAATTATTCTAAGTGTTTGGTTTTTTGAAAATAATACAAGGGAAAGTGAGATAGTTAGATTTCTTAGAAATTTGGAATTAAACTAATAAAATTCTAAATGAAAGGAATTAATTAGTAAATTTCCAAAAGATTCGAATTATATTAAAAATCTCAAAAAGTTAAAGTATTTTTGAAATCGTTAATATTATTTGAATTTTCTAATAAATGTTAAGTGTATAAGTTAGTTTCTATTTAATCAAAGATTCTATTAATCAAATCCTAAGAAGATCAAGGATTTGATTAATAATATCTTTTGCAATATTTTATTAACTAAATCAAATATATTGGTGCATAAAAATCTTCCAAGCAATCAAATGATATCAAAGAATATAATTTAAAATTATGGAAAATATTTTACGTAATCAATTAATTTAGGTAGCTAATAATATATTGTGATTAAAATTGGTTTGAAAAGCTCAGAAAATCTACATATGCACAAAATATAAAAAGCAAAACAAGCAACTTTATAAAACAAAAGGGAAACAAACAATTACTAAATAATGCAGTCAAACTACGGTTAGTTATGGTCAGTCAAAAGGGTCCTACATCTAAGGAGTGTGCTCCAACACATTGCGGTATCATAACCGTTAGATATGAAGTTTCTCCCATCTAAGTACCATGGGTGGCTTAGAAATTGATGTAGTTGGGATAAGGTTCTATCTTGCTCGGTTGCTTAGAGACCATGGGCCCCACCAAGTCAATAGTTCCTCCCCGAAATGTAGAAGTATCACGGTAATCCTAAGGCATGTGTTCAAACACATGGAGGCCAAGTTTATGTTACATGTATGCAATATGACTAAAAAAAATGTAAATGTTCTAAATATAATAAGTGTATAATTTGAGAGAAAACTTTCAAGTCACACCCTCTTTTAGTCCCCAGTGAAGTCGTCACTATAGGGGCTTCGGATTTTAGGGTCCCAAATTTTTTGGTCACCTTTCCCAAGCCGTCCATAGGTCGAGTTAGACCTAAAAAATTGGCTTAAGGAAAGGTGAAATGGACTTTTTTAGAAGTATTTTGCAAAAAAACAGGAGCGCAGGAATTTCAGTCGCAATAGCGTGATAGCGTGACAGAGTTTGTCACACTGACTGTGCAGCGCTACAAAGCTTGTCACGCTGCAGGTGCAGCGCGGCAGACTTTGTGACGCTGCGACGTTAGCGTGACAAAGTCTGTCGCGCTACGCTATTTTTGTGTTTTTGTTTTTTGCTTTTTTTTTCGAGTGAGATAAAAATATACGAATACGGACGATGCTAGTAAGAAGTCGCCAATGAGTTTTAGGAACTAAACTCATAAACCGTGTATTTAGATTCGATACGAATGGGACTCGAATAAGGGACGTTTGTCTAAATTGCACGGAAATCCTCTCCGATCCCATGGGGATGACTCCAAGTTGTGGTCGAGCGAACCAAAGATTGGACTCGGGGGCGAAGGTACTAACATGACGGTGTGCGTCGGGTTAGCCCATAGGCGGCCGTTACTAGTTTCCTCTTAACCATACAGAAATTACATTTAGAATCACACAAAAATATCAATTACCAAATTAAAAAAAAAGCATTAAATTGTTAGTGAATCACAAAAAAAAACTAATTAATTTAACTCAAACCGTTACTAAAATCAATTTAAGGAACCTAACATGATTAGATTTGTCCGAAAGAATTATCTTGATAAAGCGTTGCAAACAATCAATTTTAAGTCCTTCAACAATAATAATGTGATAAAGCATTAAATAAATAGTGAAACAACAACTTAAAAGTCCATAAACATGATTTTTAGGGCTCTCAAGAAACGTACCACTTCTCCTTTGAAGATTGTCTTCGTCGAGTATTAATTTGGGCGGAGTTTCGAATGATTGTTTCGATATTATTAAAATTTGTAGCCACTTTTTAATAAAATAGTAAATAAAATAATAAATAATTATAATAATAAAAAAAAAAGGTTGTTAAAAGCAATGCTCGGATTATTTAAGTATGAGGAAGAAAGTGAGTTAAAGATGTCTTGAGAAACGAAGGAAATGAGGGTTTTTATAACAGCGTGGGAACCCTAATTGCGCTGGGCTGCTAGCGTGGTACGTCGTATCACGCTGGCCCAGTAGCGCAGGGAACCCTACCATGCTACCAGGGTAGTGCTGTTAGCTTAGTCACGCTGAGCTGACAGCGTGACTAAATTAACCGCGCTACGTTTTTGAAACATCTTTTTTTTTATTTATTATTATTATTATTATTATATTCATTTATTTAAAATAGTAAAAGAGGCATTTGGATAAAAAGGTCTGTGAAATAAGAATGAGATTTATTTTTAAGCCCAAGTATACTCGATTATCCAATCTTCTAGAGAAATGAGTTTTTTAATCATCATAGAGTCCTGCCGCGGGACAGGGGGGCTAAATTGGGTGTCTACAAGAAGGAAGTTTGATCCGCTCACAGTTTATGTGTGGAATAGTTAAAGAAGAAGGTTTAAAACAAGTGTTCACTAAAAGAGGTTACTTAAAAAGGAAGTTACATATCTATGTGCAATGTTGGTAGTTTGTCTGTGTGTTGTTTGTTCACATTTTTAAGTAACCTTATAATTACTTAAAGTGAAAGAGGACTCGCACGAAAACTCTTGGAACGTATATATACCTTGAGTATGAACAATGGGGGGAGTTACTAGACTGATGTTCTTTTATCTCCTAATTGGGGTACAAGACGTTGTACTCTTTATTTTTATTATTAATGCGCTGGATATCCGTCACCTCGTGTGACATAGGTAATACCTTTTGGGAGTTACTCCCCAACTGGTGCCCAGTAGGGCGATTGTTTATAGGAGGAAACCCGTTCAATGCGAATTCCAAATTAAGTAAATAAATTAAATTGGTTTATTCTAACCAAGTGTTGAAGGTACATTGCAGGAATGGTAAGTGAACAGGTTATTGCACAACTCTCAAAAATAACCGAACGACTCTAACTAATATAGCTAGGGAAGTAGGGATCGAATCTTCAGGGAAGCTATTAAATTCTATTAGCTCTAAAAAGTCTAAAGCGTGTAATGGGCCTTGATGGAAATTTCGGTAAATGTTTTCTAGAACTAAGAAGACTAAGAATTGAAACTAAGGAAATGACGGGAAATTACGATTAAACTCTATTAATGGAAACCTAGGGCTATCGGTTCACTATGATCAATCAACAAACTCAATTAACGCTCGCTAACCAATTCATTGGCATTCATTGAACTAGGGCTCACTAATTCTCTCGAACTTAGACTCCCTCAAAACTCCTTTACCGGCTCTCGCTCGCATAAATTCGTTTTTGCCTACTATTCAGTGGTCTAATTGTGGTAATCTTACCTCTCGGCCTCGATTTCAACAATAACCTAACTTACAACTAAATCTGGCCACAATTTAATTGCAATCGCTAGAAACCAATAATAGGAATTCAATTAGAAGCCAAGAACTAATTAGAAAATTTAATTTAAAATCAAGTCATGACCATAGATCCCCTAACCCTAGAGAAAACGTCTACTCACTCATAATTAAGGGAACAAAAGCAAAATTGAATTTAAACAACATGATCAAGAACAAGGAATTAATTAAAACTAAATTAATTACTAATAAAACTAAATTAAGAACAAAAACAACAAAACTAATTAATCTAGACTAAAAACTAAGAAATTAAAGAGAAACATGAAACTAAAAGGATTGAAAAGCATAAGGAAAGAAATTACCAAAATATAGATTGAATTGCATTGATTGAAAGCTTGAATTCATGAACAAAGTAATTAATCCTAAAATTCTAGAGAGAAAAAGTAATTTTGGAATCCTAGGTCTAAAAATATGATAAAAACTAGTTAGGTTCGTGCCCCCTTTACATTCTATATATATAGTATTTGGGTTTTATTAAAATAAAACCCACGAAGCAAAACCGCGCGGAGAAGTCAATCGGGGCGAGAAAACGAAGACCTGCGCCCGCATAGAAGAAATGCCCTGCGCCCACAGCCTTCACGATTTGGGACTTCTTGGCTCTCTGATCTATGATGCGGGCGCATAGATCAAAGTAGGGACTAAGGGCTGTGCCCGCATCTTACTTGCATGCCATATTTTGACGATCCTTCTTGTTTCATCGCTCGATTCTTCGAATCTCAATCGTGACTTTTCGTGACTTGGCACGCACCCCGAGGCAAGTACACTTTGACTCATTTTAGCCTCCAATGACTTCATAACTCTCTATTACACTCCTGTAACAAATAAACAAAACTGAAAACCACGCGTAATAACCGAAAGTGTATAATATAACCGTAAAAGGTTCTAAAAGTCAACTAAAGAAGCTAAAACCGTTCCATAACATAACTTAACATCGAAACACGGTATTCAATCAAAACGGAGCCACAAACTTAACTATTTAGCACAAGAATCAACCGAAAATGAGGGAAAAACACAACATGAAACACGTATATCAAATTCCCCCAAACCGAACCTTTGCTCGTCCCGAGGAAAACACAACGAAATTGACTACACCCCATAAAAACAAAATAAGCATCATAACTCAAGAGAACATCCAAAGACATATGGATCAAGGCTAGTCAATCAAGCACCCAATTACCGTCCTTCCTAAATACGGGTCAAACAAAACCAACCAAGCAAGTTTAATGAATCGATGACTAGAGTAGCTCACGGGTTGTCACTCCACACAATTAATGATGAGCTTATAACAATGAAGCTCTAACCCTCACCTCCCAACCAAATATGGAATGCAATGCAAAATGTGTTTAAATGCAATTTTAAGAACCCGAAACCCACATCTCACACCTCATGCAAGTGTTTGAGGGTATCCACTCATCCTAAATGTCGACTCGGAATGCAATTAATACTCTACGACCTTGACAAAGGATTCACTTCACAATAACCATAGCATGTGCACGAAGATCAAAAANTACACGAAGATCAAGAAAGACTTTAATAAGCTTGCAACTTGGCTACGGTGATGGGTAGGATAAAATTTGGGATAATGTGGAGGAATGCGGGGCATACGCATATAGAATCAAGGAAAACCGTCAACAACTCCAAAGCAATCGTCAACATTCTCCAACATCCAATTCAAGCAAAACAAACCAAACTTTTCTTTATATTTCACATCAACACCATAAATCTCATAATTCAATCAACAACCACTACTTCACAAACTTTAAACTTTTTCTTAATTTAAGTAATTCAACTTTTCACTTCTTTTATACTTTTCAAATTATTATGCTTTTATTATTTTTCACTTTATTTTTCATGCATAATAAAACATAGTTTCACGACTCTTAATGATTTGTTTTTGCTTAGAATTCAATAAACAATAAACAAAATCATCACACATACATAACTAGGCCTGAATAAAATATAACTTTTCAATTAACTTGTAACAGCCTAGACATTGGTATGCAAAGACTTAAATGTGAAACATGTAGTCAAATAATCTTCACTAACAAAATTTCCAACTATTTCACCAACAAACCTCCATGAACAACCATCAAAAGTTACTTGAACAGCATCACAACCACTTCAACTCCCCCAAACCAAGTCTGGGCATATAATTCATTATGTAAAAGGGCTAATAGGCCTGTAATGTGGCTAAAATACAAATGAAAGGGATAAAAGCTCAAAACATGGGATCAAGGGAAAATTTAAATGTAGAAAATGAAATTCTGAAGCTCAAAGGAAAAAATAAGAGCCTTATATCATGCGCAACAGACACAAAATCCACAATTAAAGTTACTAGAATCCAATGTCAAACCCAAGATCATCATAATTGCACCAGGAACTAAGCACACATTAAAAGAAAATATGAATGAATTTATATTCAAAAGTGGCTCAAATCCTCCCGTTAACACAATTCAAGTCCAAGACCCAAGTAAGGTTGAGAAGAGTTGACCAATAAAAGGAAATCAAGCAAACAAATTCAAGTCATAGCCAACAAATCACACATGTGGATCCATCCGCAGTCAAGAGTCATAAAGTTTTCAAAATAAGCAAAGGGGTACAGAAATAGTCAATTCCGACAATAAAATTCAACTGGGACACGAATAATCCATTAAGCTAATTCTCTCTAAAACTAAACCTAAGAAAACAGTACAATCTTTTTGGTCACATGTAAACTCCCATTCCTAATGAATGGTACAAACCATGCAACAGTCCTAAGAAAGCAATAAAGCTAAACTAAGGAAGCAGTTAAAACTAATTAAGCACACAAACAGAAAACAAAGGAGAAGTTGGAATGATCTAACCAAGTCGGTATCAATTCATAACAGGAATCCAACTAAGTACTGAATCAATAATACATCCCGCTCGAATTATATCCTGAAAAAGGAAAAGAAACAAACCAATATCCAAAGGAAAAGGTAAAAGAAAAAAGGAAAAAGAAAAAGAAAAAAAAAGAAAACAAAGCAAAAAAAGAAAAAGAACTAAGAAAAAAGTACAAAAACACATAAATCCTCCCCCCAAACCGAATTTTTGTCCCGTCTCGGGACAAATAACCATACAAAGCAGAGGAAGGAGGCGAAGCCGAGCTCTACTGACCGGGTCCCCAGTACCTAGGATAGTACTGGTCATAGAACGACTGATAGGGGTAAGAGGTGGGCTCAGTGCTAGGGTCGTATGTAGGTGGCCAGTTAGGATGGTTCTGGAATCCCTGAACCGTCCTAGCTTCAACATTGCTCGTGTGTTCCCTCCACTGGACTCTTTGTAGCAAATCAATATCAGGGCGGAGTCCTCGAAGTGAATGATCTATCCTGTCGAACCGCTGCTGGTTGTAGAGATGCATATCATCAAATCGGTTCATCAGGGGGGTCATGTCGAATGTGGAGGAGGAGTGACCAGCATAGCTATGTCGTGGTGGAGCTGGTGGATGCTGGGCCTGGCCGCCTGCTTGCTGAATTAGGTTAACCATCTGCACGGCCCTCTTCTCTGAATCTGCTCTCTCTTGTAGTGGGATGTTGTTAGGTGGGATCCTCCAAGGGTTCTGGCCGTCTGGGTGCTCTTGGTACGTGAGGCTAACATAGGCATTAGGCAAGTAGCACCATGAAATTTCCCGAACACACCAAACAAACTTCTCACTATGCCCTCTTTGACAGCGTCTAAGGAAGTTAGCAGCTCTCAGGGCGGTCGTGTCGAGGTAGGGGTTTTCCTCGATCGGGTTTAACTGGTGGATCTACTCCGTATGACCTAAGGTGTGGGCCAGCCATGTAATCATGCCACCGATATAGATAGTACCGGTGTTAGTGATCCCCTCTGCAATTTCAGCAAATCGACGGGCTAGAAAGAACCCGAAGTTATAATGGAGAGGTTGTCTAGCATATCCCTCTGTCACCATCCATAATAGTCTGATCTCATCACAGTAAACTTGCCCTAATTCTCCTCTAGAAAATAAGCAGTAAACCACGAACCGCAAGAAATACCGAAGGGCAGGGTGATGTACCTTTGATGCTTTGGCGTTGGTAGAAGTGAAGGTGGAGCTGCCATCAGTGATTCTCTCCCACCAGGCTCCCTCAAAGTACGGTCCCCACTCACGCTCAGTTGTAGACCAAACTGCATTATTCTCGGGGTTCCATAGAAATCGCTCATTTAATTCATCAACATCCATCTCATAGTGCTGCCCGAAGATGGTGAAACTAATGTGTGTCTTTCTTTCAGCACTAGGAGTCTCCTGGGAAACATGGAAGTGGTAACTGGATAGGACCTCCAAGGTGAGCTCCCGGTATGTGTGTGGGACCTGCTGGGTTTTTCCATCAGGGACGAGCATAGTGGCGTTAATCCAGTTTCCCCATCTGATCCGGTAAGCCATTCTCATCACTTGATCGGTGATACCAAGCTTGTCACATGTTTCTTTGTGGAAGAACCGGGTGGACCTGATTGTTCTTTTGGAGAGCTTATCAAGTCGTTTCTGTCTGTCCTGATGATTCTGCGGTGGCATTCTGGAGGAGGATGGCTGCTTTCCCTTTGAAGCTGAAGAGGATGCCCCGGTTTTCTAAGACTTCTTAGGGCCTCTGCCAAGTAGTTTGCCAATTGATTTCCTCGTGATCCTACAAGACATATGCAGGAAAGACAAAGATTAGCATTCCATTAAAGAAAGTCTCGAAACCAAAATCATGTCAATCATGAAAGACATAAAGAATAATAAGATGTGAAAGCATGATCAAAGAAGGAAATCAAGGCATTGTAGTCATCATGTAATCAAAGTTACAAACAGGATTCTACGGAAATTTCGGCATGACCCGTCTGTAAATGCAACTATCCCAAAGAGAACTACAAAGTTCTAACCAACTAAAGCCAAGAGTGCAATAAAAAAAAACGTTCAAACTTAAGCATTACTTGCATACCATGCCTCCAAAACCAACATGTCCAAGCTCATATTCATAAAAGAGCATCAAGTGCAACACCAAAAACCAACTTACGCCATTATATAAACTCAACCTTTGAATAATTAATGCCTTAACACATCCAAACAACTTCAATGAGACTTTAAGAGCAAAGAAGAATGACTAGTTAAGACAAGTAGCAACTACTTAACCATTTTAAAAGCATAAAGTTCAATATGAAAATTGCTAGTAAAAATTCATGAGTAAAGCTATAGTTCTAAGTAAGCAATGAAGTAATCATAAGCATGATTTTAAGCATTCTAAAGACTTTAAACATGAATGTAACTAGTCAACACTCCTAATTAGCAACAACTTCATGAATGATCAACAAAAATTTCATGGAAATCTTGCTCAACAACAAAGCACAAAAACTTCCAATTACTTAAAACTAACAACTCCAAGCATGATAATGAAGCATAAAAATAGCTAGAAAACACTCATGAACAACAACAATCAAGTTTAGAGTGACCAATTAAATTTGTAATAAAAATACCCAAAATTTGGAAATTCATGAAAACTTCATATAAATTGGATAAAAAGGAAATTATACCTTATTAGATGATAATAGAGCAAGAAATTTGAAGAAAATTGAAGAAGCAACCTACAAATCAAACCCAAGTTAAATTCAAATTTCGAACCCTAGGTTATGCAATTCGTGATTTTTTTTCCAAATTTTAACTCTAAGATGTTGTTTAGAGTAGTGAGAGGAGTGTTGTGTTAAAATTTGAAGTGTTTTGGAGTAGTATGGAGTGTGTTATGGTGATTTGAAGTTGAAGGTATTTGGGGTTTTAATGGTGTGAGAGAGGAAGAAGAAGATAAATTGAGAGTTTAGGAAATTAAAAATAGTATTGATAATAAAAGAATATAATAATAATAATAGTATAACGATAATAATAATAAGGGGGGCCGAAAAATATACTACGGGTAGGATTACTAAGCCAAACACGAAGAAAAAAGAAAAAAGGCGAACGGGTGTCCGCAGGAGCTTGCTGCGCCCGCAGGGAAGTAGGGGTTGCGCCCGCAGGTTCAATCTGTATAGAAGGTGTGAGCCTTCTGTTTTAAAATGCGAGCGCATAGAAGGAACTACGATTTGATCGCTGCGCCCGCAGGTCTTCGCTGCAGCTCTATTTCACTGATTTTTTTTTCTTTTTCTCCCTAATTAATGAATTAACTTATAGATTATTATTATTATTAATCAACACTTAAGCACATTTTAACTCTTAAACTCTCCTTAATTACTCCAATTAAACATCAAACACTTAGACCCTTAGCTAGACTTCATAAAATCAAAGCAAAAGCTAAACTAAGCTAAACTAAACTACGAAAACACACAAAAACACGCAAAAACATGCAAAAAGAGAAAAGAAGGGATAGAAAGCTCGGGTTGCCTCCCGAGGAACGCTCTTTTAAGGTCACTAGCTTGACCATGGCTGCATTAGTGATCAAGGCGTCTTGGGATCATCGAGTTGGATGACTTCAACCAAACCGATGACATCTCCTTCATAGTATGGCTTCAACCGTTGACCGTTAACTTTAAATATTTCACCCTTTTCACTTTGAATTTCAACATAGCCAAATTTGCTAACATTTATGACTGTAAAGGGGCCACTCCATCTAGATTTCAGCTTTCCAGGGAATAATCGAAGTCTTGAGTTAAACAATAGAACCTTATCACCGACTTGAAACTCCCTTTTCTTGATTCGTTTATCGTGCCATTTTTTCGTCTTTTCTTTATAAATTTTGGCACTATCATATGCTCCTAGCCGAAATTCATCTAATTCATTCAACTGTAGCAACTGTTATTCACCCGCAAGCTTAGCATTCATGTTTAATTCCTTGATTGCCCAATAAGCTCTGTATTCAAGTTCTACTGGAAGATGGCACGCTTTTCCATAGACTAGTCTATATGGGGAAGGGAGTTTTAAATGTTATTCTGTACGCCCATAAAGCATCATGAAGCTTGCTACTCCAATCCTTTCTCGATTTCGCAACCGTCTTCTCTAGAATGGACTTGATTTCTCGGTTTGAAACCTCGACTTGACCACTGGTTTGTGGGTGATATGCCAATCCCGTCCTGTGGTAAACACCGTATTTCTCTAGCAGCTTATCCAACCTTTTCTCATGAAAGTGCGTTCCCCCATCACTGATGATAGCTCTAGGGACTCCGAACCTAGGAAAAATAACCTGCTTAAACATTCTTAGAACGGTGTTAGCATCACTATGGGGAGAAGCAATTGCTTCCACCCATTTGGAAACATATCCACAGCGACCAATATAAAACGATTACCGTTAGAAGAAGGGAATGGAACCATATAATCAAAACCCCAAACATCGAAGATTTCAACTTCTAAAATACCTGTTTGAGGCAATTCATGCCTTTTTGAAATATTACCTGTCCGTTGGCACAAATCACAAGACATGACAAAGTCTCTAGCATCCTTGAGTATCGTAGGCCAATAGAAACCGGATTGCAACACCTTAAACATTGTTTTGGCGGGCCCGGCATGTCCTCCATCAGGTGATGAGTGGCAATGGTGCAGAACTCAATAGACCTCCCAATCTGGTACACACCTGTGATATAAGCCATCTGCACACTCACGAAACAAGTTAGGGTCATCCCAAAAATAACGCCTAACATCATGTAAAAACTTTTTCCGTTGCTGATAAGTAAGATCGGGAGGTAACACTCCTCCAACTACATAATTAGCATAATCAAATCCTAGACAATCAATAGGAGTTGAAATCTCTCCATCTTCATATCAAATCCTAGATAGGTGGTCTGCAACCACATTCTCTGCACCTTACTTGTCACAGATTTCTAGATCAAATTCTTGAAGGAGCAAAATCCACCTAATAAGCCTCGATTTTGCTTCTTTCTTGCCAAGTAAGTACTTTAAAGCTGCATGATCAGTGTAAATAATAACTTTCGAACCTATAAGATAAGAGCGAAATTTATCGAGAGCATACACTATAGCAAGCAGTTCTTTTTCAGTTGTTGCATAGTTAATTTGAGCTGGATCTAAAGTCTTACTAGCATAGTAAATATCATGAAAAATCTTGTCTTTCTTCTGAACTAACACGGCACCTACAGCATAGTCACTAGCATCACATATAATTTCAAAAGGTAATTCCCAATCGGGTGATTGAATGATTGGTGCTGAGATTAGTGCGTGTTTGATCAAATTAAAAGATTCAAGGCATTCATCGGTGAAATTAAACTCGACATCTTTTAATAGCAATTGTGTTAAGGGTTTAGCAATTTTAGAGAAATCTTTGATGAATCTACGGTAAAACCCTGCATGACCTAGAAAGCTTCTAACACCTTTTACACTTACTGGTGGAGGTAATTGTTCAATAACTTGGATTTTAGCTTTATCTACTTCAATACCTCTTTCAGAGACTAGATGTCCTAAGACAATCCATTCCGTCACCATAAAGTGGCATTTCTCCCAATTGAGGACCAAATTCACCTGTTCACATCTTTTAAGCACTTTAGTTAGGTTAGCCAAACATGAATCAAAATCAGTACCATAGACACTAAAATCATCCATGAAGACTTCCATGCTAGACTCTATGAACTCAGAAAATATAGCCATCATACATCTTTGAAAGGTAGCAGGGGCATTACATAGACCAAAAGGCATTCTACGGTAAGCAAAAGTGCCATAGGGGCATGTAAATGTAGTTTTAGATTGATCATCAGGATGGATAGGTATTTGGAAGAATCCAGAATAACCATCTAGATAACAAAAATATTTATTAGTTGCTAGCCTTTCTAACATTTGATCAATAAAAGGTAGAGGGAAATGATCCTTTTTGGTGGCAACATTTAATTTCCGGTAATCAATGCACATTCGCCAGCCTGTAACAACCCTAGTGGGGATAAGTTCATTTTTATCATTTCGCACAATAGTTGTTCCCCCCTTCTTAGGGACTACCTGCACTGGACTTACCCATTGAGAATCTGGCACAGCATAAATGATACCTGCATCAAGAAGTTTGAGAACCTCTTTCTTCACCACTTCCTGCATGTTAGGGTTAAGTCTCCTTTGTCCCTGTATACAAGGCTTATGGCCATCTTCTAGATGAATTCTATGCATGCAAAAATCAGGACTTATTCCAGTTAGATCATCAAGTGTATAACCAATAGCCTTTTGTGAGTTTTAAGCACAGCAAGCAACTTTTTAAGTTGACTATGGGTAAGGTTAGAACTAACTATGACTGGATACAACTCGGCATCATCTAGAAAAGCATATTTTAAATTAAGGGGAAGGGGTTTCATTTCGGGCTGTGTTACCTCCTTGATGGCATATGATTGCTGAGGCAATGATTGATACCTTTGGCTCTCCTCTAAAGTCATCTTCTTATTGTTCAATTCGTGGCCTATAGCATCAATTTCCGAATCTCCTTCACCTGCATTAGCATCCAAACACAAAATGGCCTCTAGGGGATCCTTTGTAAGGGATCGAGGCATGTCATCCAAAACAATTTCACCAATAATATCGATCCTATAACATGACTGCTCTATCATGGGGTTTTTCGTTGCATTATTAAGATTAAATGTCACTTTATCATCCCCTACAGAAAGGGTTAAACTTCCGTTTTTAACATCAATGACGGCACCTGCAGTATGTAGGAAAGGTCTACCTAGAATGATGGGGATATGAGCATCCTCATCAATATCAAGGACAACAAAGTCAACAGGAATAAAAAATTTTCCTACTCTAACAGGTACATCTTCTAAAACACCCTTAGGGTATTTTACAGTTCTATCTGCCATCTGCAAAGTAACATTAGTAAATTTAAGTTCTCCCATGTCAAGCTTCTTACAAATTGATAAGGGCATCACACTTACACTAGCTCCCAAATCACATAGAGCCTTATCAATAAATAGAGGACCTATATTACATGGAATTGAAAAACTGCCTGGATCCTTCAACTTAGGAGGAGATTTATTTTGAAGGATTGCACTGCACTCCTCGGTGAGTGCAACTGTCTCTGTTACATTCAACTCACGTTTCCTGCTCAAAATATCTTTCAAAAATTTAGTATAAGTAGGCACTTGAGTAATTAAATCAGTAAAAGGCACAGTAACTTGCAAATTTTTAACTATGTCAAGGAATTTACGAAAGTGATTATCATTCTTACTCCTGGTTACCCTGTTTGGAAAGGGTAACGGTACCTTTGGGGGAGGGATCGTATCGGTAATTGAATCTGCTGCTGGAGCTTGCTTCTTTGATGCTTCCTTCTCCTTTTCTACAGCTGCTTCCTCAAGGTCTTCAATAACAACCGAACTAGTCTTCTGTGTTCCATCTGCAGCCTTGTTAGCATCATCATCAGGCATTCTAGGACCTTCATAGTAAGTACCGCTCCTTGTTGCAATGGAATTGCAATGATCACGAGGTGGATTGCTTGATGAAGCATTTGATGGAGCAGGTTGAGGAGGAAGTTGGCCTTGTTGCCTTTGTGCTGATGATTAAGCAATTTGTACTACTTGAGTCTCCAATTGTCGATTGTGGGCCTGCATAGCTTCCATGGCTTTCTGCATCTGCATCATCATGTTCTTCAGTTCTGAATAGTCATTGCTAGATGGCTGTGGAGGTGCTGGGAGTGGTGCTGGAGGTGGTGGTCTACTGAAACCTGGTGGTTGAGGTGGAGCAAACCGTTGAATCTGTTGTTGTTGCTGTGGTACAAAATGAGGCTGCTGCTACGAATTTTGAACATTGCTAGTATTCTTGTAGGAGAAGTATGGATGATCTTTCCAACCAGGATTGTAGGTGTTGGAAAATGGGTTATTCTTGTAAGCTTGAAATGCACATACTTGCTCCATAGAACTATGACATGCTTGCATACCATGCCCAAAAGAACCACATAAATCACAAAAGACATATGTAGCTCCCGAATGTGCAGCCATTGCAGCTACTGTCATTGGATTGGAGGATGGTGTGTTGATTTTGTCTAGCTTCTCATGAATTGCATTGATTTGTGAAGCCAAACTCTCATATTTGTCATCTATCAAATGTTTTCCTCCTCTTTTAGCATGTCCTATAGGATTACCAAATTGAGACTTATGAATAGCAATCTCCTCAATTAAATCATAAGCAGCATTGACTTCTTGGTTCATAAATCGACCACTAGCAGCAGAATCAAGCAAAGTTCTACTCTCATTACCCAAACCATTTTAGAATGATTGCACTAAAAACCATTTCTCAAGTCCATGATGAGGGCACGTTCTCAATAAATCCTTGAATCTCTCCCATGCATCATAAAGGGTTTCATCTGTTTCTTGGTTAAAATTCGTAATTTGACTCCTAATTTGTGCAGTTGTCTCCGGAGGATAGTACTTCCTTTGAAAAGAAAGAGCCAAGTCATCCCAACTATTAATAGTATCCATGTTTAGACCATTCAACCAAGATCGAGCTTTCTCCTTTAATGAAAATGGGAACATCGTACGTCGTATGTAATCTTGAGATACACCAGCTTGCTTGATTGTATTGCAGTACTGAATGAAGTTATTCAAATGTAAGTTCGGATCTTCTTTCATTGTGCCTGCAAACTGATTCCTTTCAACCATGTTCACCAAAGCTGGCTTCAATTCAAAATTCAGGGCCTCTATATCAGGAACTCGGTATCCACCTCCCGCTGTTGCAGAACTCGGCTGAGAATAGTCTTTTAAGGACCTTGCTTGTGGTGGTGGCGGCGGTGCATCATCCCGTGGTGGGTTATTCTCGTTGAACTGTGATCCTGACATCTCTTCTGCTTTATCAGAACTATCGGAAATGTTCAAATCAGCAAATAATTATGTTAAATCAACCAGTGTTCGTTCGGAAAGAATGCTTCTTTGTGATCTCCACTTCCTTCTACGACTCCTCTTATGCAACGATCTTTCCGGTTCGGGATCAATCCAAACCGGCATACAACCTAATTCCTGCACACAATCGAAACTCGAAACTGAAATGAAAACTACCTCAAAGAACGTGAAGGCTCCTTGAGGTGAAGAAATAAAACTAAAAATAAAAATAAAAGAACACTTTAAACCCGACTAATAGAATAAAAAATTGCCTCCCCGGCAACGGCGCCAAAATTTGAACAGGTTGTCGCGCACCTCTCAAAAATAACCGAACGACTCTAACTAATATATCTAGGGAAGTAGGGATCGAATCCTCAGGGAAGCTATTAAATTCTATTAGCTCTAAAAAGCCTAAAGCGTGTAATGGGCCTTGGTGGAAATTTNAGTGGAAATTTCGGTAAATGTTTTCTAGAACTAAGAAGACTAAGAATTGAAACTAAGGAAATGACGGGAAATTATGATTAAACTCTATTAATGGAAACCTAGGGCTATCGGTTCACTATGATCAATCAACAAACTCAATTAACGCTCGCTAACCAATTCATTGGCATTCATTGAACTAGGGCTCACTAATTCTCTCGAACTTAGACTCCCTCAAAACTCCTTTACCGGCTCTCGCTCGCATAAATTCGTTTTTGCCTATTATTCAGTGGTCTAATTGTGGTAATCTTACCTCTCGGCCTCGATTTCAACAATAACCTAACTTACTACTAAATCTGGCCACAATTTAATTGCAATCACTAGAAATCAATAATAGGAATTCAATTAGAAGCCAAGAACTAATTAGAAAACTTAATTTAAATTCAAGTCATGATCATAGATCCCCTAACCCTAGAGAAAACGACAACTCACTCATAATTAAGGGAACAAAAGCAAAATTGAATTTAAACAACATGATCAAGAACAAGGAACTAATTAGAACTAAATTAATTACTATTAAGACTAAATTAAGAACAAAAACAACAAAACTAATTAATCTAGACTAAAAACTAAGAAATTAAAGAGAAACATGAAATTAAAAGGATTGAAAAGCATAAGGAAAGAAATTACCAAAATATAGATTGAATTGCATTGATTGAAAGCTTGAATTCATAAACAAAGTAATTAATCCTAAAATTCTAGAGAGAAAAAGTAATTTTGGAATCTTAAGTCTAAAAATATGATAAAAACTAGTTAGGTTCGTGCCCCCTTTACATTCTATATATATAGTATTTGGGTTTTATTAAAATAAAACCCACGAAGCAAAACCGCGCGGANAACCGCACGGAGAAGTCAATCGGGGAGAGAAAACGAATACCTGCGCCCGCATAGAAGAAAGGCCCTGCGCCCACAGCCTTTACGGTTTGGGACTTCTTGGCTCTCTGATCTATGATGCAGGCGCATAGACCAAAGTAGGGACTAAGGGCTGCGCCCGCATCTTACTTGCATGCCATATTTTGACGATCCTTCTTGTTTCTTCGCTCGATTCTTCGAATCTCAATCGTGACTTTTCGTGACTTGGCACGCACCCCGAGGCAAGTACATTTTGACTCGTTTTAGCCTCCAATGACTTCATAACTCTCTATTACGCTCTTGTAACAAATAAACAAAACCGAAAACCACGCGTAATAACCGAAAGAGTATAATATAACCGTAAAAGGTTCTAAAAGTCAACTAAAGAAGCTAAAACCGTTCCATAACATAACTTAACATTGAAACACGGTATTCAATCAAAACGGAGCCACAAACTTAAATATTTAGCACAAGAATCAACAACAAATGAGGGGAAAACACAACATAAAACACGTATATCAGTACGATACGTGTTTATTGCTTTACGCCCTTGCCTAGGTTCATGGTAGTGTGTTGCATAGTCTTTTAGTGTTTTTCTACTCAGTTTTGCTGATTACGTGCTTTTTGTGTGCATGGCCTAATCTTTGATCTTGGCCCTATGATGACCCATTTCGATGGCGAGTAGTAAGTCTTGAATAAAGAGAAAGCAACAGGTTTTGGAAGGTATATGTCAATCATGCTAGGGTTGAGTGCAGAGCGTTGTTGTCCTGCTTTCATAGTAGTAGTTTTGTTAGTAACTTTTGTTGTGGATGTTATCTCTTTTGATGTTGGACTGACATTGTTTTACAAGTTTACTTTCATTTGGTTTTAAGGGTTGTTATGGTTCCGAAGTTGTAGGAGTTTTTAAATGGTTTGACTTAATGTTTTTGAAGTTGACTTTGAGTAGTTTTGAAATGTTTTTAAAGAGTGTCTTCCGCTGTAGCAGCTTTTATAATTGCCTTAGCCATTTCCACACGGTGGCGGTAATATTTTGGAAGTTTCGGGTTTTTAGTAAATGCTATGACAAGGAACCGGTTTTAGAAGAAGGTGCAGAATTTCCAGGGTGTTACACCAACTTTCATGCTCATTTTCCAATTTTGGACCCTCTTAAATTTTGACCTGTAAAATCAAGTAAATCTTGTTAATTATCCGGTTTTTTCTTAACATTTGGAGGTTTTGGGTGGAAGGGATGGTTGTGGTGGTGGTTTCGGGTGGTCCTGCTTAAGCAAAAACCAGATTTTAGCAAGATTTACTTGATTTTACAAGTTAAAATTTAAGAGGGTCCAAAATTGGAAAATGGGCATGGAAGTTGGGTCCATTTTTAGATTAATCAAATTTCAGTCTTTTATTAGGTGAACGCCCATAGTTGGGATTATTTGTATGAATTTTTCCATAATAATTTGGTGGAGAAATTCAATGTGAATATTTTTTAAAAACTTTATTTAAATTGATAATAATTAAAATGTCGGTTTAGCAAAACATGAAAATTAGAAGGATTAATAATGGAATGAGAGAGGAAGAAGGGGAGAAACTAAAAAAGTTGATTGAGGAGAACGAAAAGAAAACGGAAACCAAACAAGGTGGATCTCACAAACATGAACTTAATTACAAAGGGATCTCTTACAGTCAAATTCTTATCATCCTTCCAAAAGTATATCACACAATTTTCTATAGGGAAAAATATGTCGTAGGGGGCTCGGGTATATCATATCTTTTATATATCCTTAAAGAGAAAGCAACAGGTTTTGGAAGGTATATGTCAATCATGCTAGGGTTGAGTGCAGAGCGTTNCACAATTTGTTGGAAATATATATAAGTTTAAGTGTACTATCTTAAATTTTCCATGTAAAAAAATTGTATTTTGCGATTAATTTGATTTCCAGTATTATGCAAATTATTGACTAACTATTTGAAATACTCATTTAGTAATAAAATGTGGCAATCATTATTCGTTTTTATGAAGTAACATTTTATAGCAGAGTTTAGTGATGTTATTTTACCATTAGCTTGGAAAATAGCTTTTCCTTTACAATCTAACACTAATAAATACCCTACAACCATCACTCTTCACTATTCACTCACTCAAAACGCACATGAAAAAGCTTCTCACATTGTCCTTCTCCCTCTGTTGCAACCCTCTCTCCTCTTCTCCTCTTTGCTACTTCACTCATTGATTTTTGGCCACTAGGAGAGGAAGGAAAAATCGAAGAGTACGAACCTTCAAATCGAGCTAATTTCACCAGAGAAAGAAAGGCAAAATCGAAGAGTAGGAACCTTAAAAATGGATTACTCTTCAAAAAAATAAAATAAAAAAATGAATTAGACTTCACCCTAAGTGTTTTTGCACGAGCAATGAGGTGTGGTAGGGACTGTTAGGACTTCGCTGACGTAGACTGGTGGTGTTGATAGATTCAATTCCTGCTGATGTGCCATCCAAGAACCTGCAAAAAGGGACAATAATCCTTGTAGGATTATTTCCCCCTCCGATGCTTAAGTAAGTATTTGTAAGAGGGAAAGTTGATTAAATAACAATAAACAAGAAGTAAATAGTTTTAGAGAGAAAATTTAGAGAGAAGCTTCCCTTGGATATTGTAAGTTTTTTATGACTCTTGAATGTACTGAAAATGAGGATTTTGAGGGAAATTTATAGCCTCAAGTGCAATCCGCTAACCAATGAGAGCCCAACACTTGTCACCATTTTCTTGACTTTCTTTTCCTTATAAGCCTTATGGGCTTATATCATTAAGTCCTCAAGGCCCAATGGTTTGTTTTGGCCTCTATTTTTATAACGAATTGCAATTCGACACATGGCGTTGAGTCATCTCCCCATTATTTGTTTACATAGACACATGGTCTAATCATCTGATGACACGTGGTTCAGTGGGACCTTGTTCAGGCAAATCTTCCATTACAACGTTGCAATGCCATGTTGGCTTTTGACTTTAGCAAAATGGACACGTGGCCATTCAGAAGCTGACACGTGGCAGCTGACTTGGCATGCCACATCATTTGCCCCTCGGATGGGCTGATGGATCCATAATCCATAACCTATCCGATTAAATCAGTTTGGGTCTTGTTATGCAGGCCCATTTGCCTTTCATCCCTTTTTGGCATTTGCGGGGGGGGGGGGGGGGAATNGGGGGGGGGAATTGAAGAGTTTCAAATTTACTCCCCTTTTACCCTATCCCCTCTTCTTTAACTATAGGTGAGGAGTAAAAAAGTTTTCACAGCCTTAATTGTGATTTTTAGAGAGAGAAAGTAATAAAAAGTTGAGAGCATTTCAAGAGGCGATTTCAGGCGGGTTTTAAGGCGATTTCAGGCGAAACTCAGGCGGTGAATAGTATTTTCAGACCCCTTTTCTTGTAGCAACTTCGTACTTAGTTAATTATTACCCGATCCGATCTCATTTAATTTTTCTTTATTTATTCTTTCTTCGTACTTAGTTAATCCGTTCTTAATTGTTCCTAGCAGTAATCCAGTAGAGATAGGTGAGGGTTCAGCACCTGGCTCTCAATATTCTATTGCCCCAAATGTTCTTTCTTCATTGGGGTCACCTATTCTTCCTTTCCTTCCTATGCAGGAGGATATGGCAAGAACTAAACAAATAGCCTCACGGATCTTGACCAGCAAGGACCCAGCTGACTCCATGGAAGAGATGGAGAGATCTGCGGATGAAGTCGAATCAGGACACTCGGCTACAGAATCGAAAACGGAGGTCACTGCACCTCCTTGCAAACCCACCTCTTATCCCAAACTTGAGACTGCTCTAGTGAGATGGGATGCCATTAAGGACATTAACATTGTCCGGTATGGTAATTCTTTTATTAACCACAAAAGTTTTCAACTTGTTCTCCCTAAGAGGGGAGATTCTCTTTTAAATGTACCGGAGGGATACTTTGGTGTCTATATGTCCATGATTGACATGGGCGTCTCCATCCCCTTTCTTCCTTTCTTTTTAAATCTACTTAATCGTTATGATTTAGGTTTATGCCAACTAACTCTGAACTCATGGCATCATATTGTAACTTATGCTGCTGCTTCTAAATTAAATAACCTTAGGCCTTCTTCTTCTGCTTTTATACATATGCACAAATTAACTAAGGCCGCCGAGATTGGTTTACACTGGCTAATGACTACGAGTACATCACTGCTATAGCGAAGTCTAACAAGGCTACCTCATGGCGAGGGGACTTTGTCTTTATTAAATATGATGACCCCGAATTTGTGGCTAGAATGAATAAATGGAACTTAAGCCCCAAATTCAAAGGCAAAGTGACCAACCCTCCCAAAATTAACACCAATAACTTAGCCATTTTAGACATCTTTAGGAAAACAACTGCTAAATGGAAAGGAATGAGTTTTGAGATTCCTTCCAAATGAATTCCCTTTAAATACCTTTTCACTAACTATAAGTTTCTTGAAGTTTGTGGGTTAGTATATGGTGGTAATGCTGGTAGGTTTCCTTTTTTTCCCCTTTTTGTTATTATGACATTCGTTTATTGACTTTGTTATCAAATTTGTCTAAGTATAAATAATCTGGTCTTCTATTTTGCAGAGCTTCGAACGAACTGTTGGACGAGAAGAAAGGAAAAATGGACCAAGCCAAGTTCCTTCGACGTTTGGCACAATCAAAGGAGAAAACGCCTCTTCAAAAGAGGCAGTCTACTGAGGTAGGGAAACTAGACTTGCCAAAAGTCCATTGCCTTTCATTTCATTCGGCTTCTTCTTTTTTTTTATTAGATAGCATTATTCCCTAGACAATGTAATTTACATTCAATAAGATTTGTATAAGTTAGTAGAATTTGTAACTGATTAATTATTAACAAATGTTGACAACATTAATAAAAATCAATATAATCAATCATATTGATACCGGATGTGTCAAAAATTATAGGACTTGGATTACATTCGGCCTCTCTTAAAGAGGACAAATACATTGGTTTGAAACATTATTTGACACATCCTGTGTCATTTCTAGATGCCGGGTGTGCCAAATTTCATTGCACACCCATTAGACTCGGCCTCCTTTGGGATTTGCATTTTATTATTTACTATTTTACTATTATTAATTTTTTTTATTTAAAAATAAAGCACTAGAGGCATTCGGTGTCATTGTTTGACACCGGATGTGCCGAAAATTATCACACTTAGTTTTTAATCGGTCTCCCTTGGGAAGACCGGATGCAAAGCATGCAGACTTGAATTTGGCACATTCGGTATCACCATATGACATCAAATGTATCAAAAAACATTACTCTTAGTTTTTATTCGGTCTCCCTTGGGAAGACCGGATGTAAAGAATGCAAACTTGAATTTGGCACATTTGGTATCATCATATGATACCGAATGTGTCAAATGTTAACTTCTATGCAGTTTAACTTTTGTAAATTTATAAATACACGTTTTCTGATTTCCTTAACCTTTTCATCCTTTTTACTGTTATATAAAATATTTGTTTATATGTATGTATTTTTTATTTGTTTTCTTCTTTTTTTTATCTTACTTTTTAAACTGAGAAGAGACTCGGCCTCCTGAATGAGGGCGAGTTGAATGCAAATTCTTTCAAGTTCGGCATATTCGGCGTCATTCAATGGCACCGAATGTATTGAATTTCATTTGTCTTTAATGCAACTCGGTCAAAAGTTCAGAGACCGAGTTAAATATGTTATCATGTAGTTTTGGCACATTCGGCGTCATTTGTTGATGCCGAATGTGTCAAACCATGTTTTATGTATATGCAACTCGGTCAATAAAATTTTTATGCCGAATCGAATGTGCTGTCATGAAGATTTGCACATTCGGTATCAGCTCTTGATGCCGAATGTATCAAAACTGCATCTATGTTAATGACACTCGGCCTTTGAAAATGTAACGGAGTTGACCGGTTGCTAATGATGTTTTGGCACATTCGATCTCAAATTGTGTCACTGAGTGTGTTTAAGTTCATGGATTAACACTTCTTTTAAAAGAAACCGAGTTGAGGGTGTGTTAATGCAAGTTTGGCACACTCGGTATCAGTTGACCTCACCGAATAAGTCAAAATTTTTAACATTCTTTGGATTTTCTGTAAAACAACTTGACTTCACTACTTGTTACTTATTTTTTAACAAATTATAGAACTTAGTGCTTTTTCTGATATTATTTAGTAGTCTTTATCCGGATATCTCATGGATAACCGAGTTTAACGTCAGTGAATAATTATTTGGCACATTCGGTGCCTTGCTCCTTTGACAATTTTCTGAATTACCTTGTTCATTTTGCAGTCTACAAGAGATACCCGGCCCTCGGTGCTGGGTAAAGAGAAAAAGGACAAGGGTAAGGAGAAGCTAAAAGCTCTCCCTACCAAACTAAAGAGGAAAGAGAGTTCTTCTCCACTCTCAATCAACCCTCAAAAGAAAAAGAGGCCAACTTCATTGGTCAGCCATGAGTCCTCACCGGTCTCTTCACCTGCTCAACCTATTGGGGATAGCCCGTCCTCAAAAGAGATTTCATACAGCCGGAAGGACAAAGTTGTCCGGTCAACCAGCAGCCTAAGGGACCCTGTCTTTGACAATCCCTATGAAACAGAGCTTGGATTGATGGATCCAATTGCACAAGATGAGGCTAGACGTGCTGGTCTTACAATTGGAGGAACTAACAAGGATCCCACCTTAGGGATTCAAATGACCTTCCTCCTCTTGACAAAGATCCGGCTACTGGTATGCAGGAGGGCAATAGGGAGAACATGCCCCTGGAATACCTTGACTCGGCTATGGCATCAGGTATCAAATTTACACGCATATTATAACCTCAGTCTCGAGTACTCGTTGTGGAGACTCTATTACATCTCATTGAGATCCTCGTGCCATAATTATTCCCTTTCCAACTACGGATGCGGCTGACTCTGAAAAGGACTTCTTGGATGAAGAAGGTGACATTCCTTCAACTTCCAAAACCTTCGACTCCAACTACAAGAAGGAGTTGGTAAGAGAGGTTCTCCATTGTGGAAATAAGGAGTACAAGGAGTCACTGAGAGGCATCCTTGATGGACAGCTTGGTCCCTGCTTCAACAGCTGCATTGAGGTAAACTTCTCAACTCATTATTCTTATTTTTCATTGACTCTGCAATATGTTTTTAGTTATCCCTTTCAACACTTAGTGGATTTTTATTATATTTCTTGCCTTTCATCTCTATGACAGACCATCTTCCGGCTTTAGTAAATTCAAAAACTGGTTGCCCAAACTAAAAAGGAAAGGGCAAAGGCAGACCGAATGCTCACCATCTATGAGTCCTATTTGAGCGAACAAGTCCGTAGAATTCAAGCTCAGAATTCCCATGCTGTGAACGAGTTTTTTGCCTCTTTGGGTAAAGCTAAAGAGGAGAACTTGGTCATGGAAAAAAGAAATGTGGAGCTGTAGGACGGAGCTTGAAGGATATAAAAAGAAGGAATTGGACTTGGAGCAGATGGTATCCGACAAAAGGGCTGCCGAGTTGAGAGCCGAAGAGGCCGAGAAGAAGGTAGCCGAGCTAAATGAGCAACTCAAAGCTGCCAATGCTCGAGTCAAGGAGGTAAAGAAGGAGAAAGAAGAGGAGCTGAACCAAGCCGGACAATTTGCAGTCCAAAAATATCTGGAGGGTGAGGAATCCACCAGTTAGAGGATTGTAGAGGCTTGGCAACTCAGCCTTGAAGAGTACGTCCCATATCATTATTTCGAGAAGAGACTGGACTATGCCACCAGGGCTCACTTGGCCAAACTATGTGGGGACACTCCTCCTAGCCCTTTCAGCTTCTCGAATGCTGAAGATGAGGAAGAAGAAGTCGGAGCAGCAGATGAGGAGGACAAGTAGAAGAACGGGAATGACCAGGAGACTAGGGTTGGAGCAGACACCACTGCATCCACTACTGTTGACCAGCCTACACCAGCCACTTCTTGAATATTTACTCCTTTTTAATTTACAACTTGTTGGCTTGTATAATCTTTGACAATCTTGATATTCATCGTTGGTTTTCATTCCAGCTGTTTGTATTATACATTTGTGCCTTTTGAGCACTTACCAATTTATCTTTTGATGCTCATTTCCTTAGTTTGATTACTTTGTGATTTTCCAAAAGCGGAAACAATTCATTTGACTAAGCACCCTATATTCATATCTCTAAGTTTTATACTTAAAAATTTTGTAAGTCTTATTGCTCGTGATCCTTATAATCCATAAAGTTACACTTCACTTAGAAATTTAAATCATTAGCCATCTCTCTCAAAAGTTTAAATCATAATTCACTTCACTTAGAAGTTTAAATCATTAGCCATCTCTCTCAAAAGTTTAAATCATAAGTCACTTCACTTAGAAATTTCACTTAAAGACTTTACCTATAAGCCATAACACATATAAGTAAACATCAAGATTTAACTTAGACATTCTTCATATGAAATTTATGAGTGTTTGCTAAGAGTTAACTAAAATTTTGGCATATCCGGTGTAATCATATGACACCGGATATGTCAAATTTATTGATTTTGTCATTAGACTCTGTCATCTTTTAGTGACCTGGTTTAATGTGTTCAAACCAATTTTTGGCATCTTCGGTGTTTTCGTATAACTTCAGCTGTACCACATGTAATTGGTCAGTAAACAAATTGGACTCCATTTAGGTGTCCTAATTTATAGAGATTTGATACTTCAACCCTTATTATTTTATGTAAAACTTTTTCCGACAGTAAGATCCCTGAGTATACAAATTTTAGTATTTGATTGATTCATTACTCTTTAGGAGTGATGAATCAATCAATCATATTGATTGCCCTTAAACTTAGGGATTGAAACTGTTATTAGTCTGTTCGCAGTAAGGGTTTTTGCCCTTATTTATCACGTATCTAGGTAGAGTTCTAAATATCGGACTTTAAATTCAGTGATCCATAATCACCTATGGGGGTATGTGACCCTATTTGGCATAAAAGACTCTTTTTGCTTTTAATTTCCGAACATTAACCTGTGGTTAATTCCTAGGACCCTGCCCTTATTAGTTTAAAAACAATTAGCCAGGTGTTTAATTCCCTTAACTCTTGGTTAAGTATGGGGTTGTGCCCTAACTGTTGAAATCAACGTCTGTTTTAACAAGCATGTACTTGGTATATAAAGACGCAAATTAGTGGAAACAGAAATTTCATTAATTGCGGCTCGTAGCCAATTCAGTATAATAAAAAATTCTTTTTCCAATTGATCTACGTAGATCAAATAGGTGGGTTCATGGCCTTACATTATGGTTCTTGAAACCAAGTCATAAATAGTTTTTTTTTTTTTCAAATTATTAGCGTTCCATGTTCTGGGCACTTCATATCCATCCAGAGTTTGCAAGTGATAAGTTCCATCTCTCAATACTTCAACTATCTTGTATGGACCTTCCCAATTGGGAGTAAGCTTGCCCTACTCATCAGCTCTCCCAATTGACTTCATCTTTCTCAGCACAAGATCCCCTAACTTCATTGGTCTATGGTTTACCCTTTTGTTGTGTTCTCTAGCCATTTTTAGCTTATACATTTCTTGCCTGAGCAAAGCATTGCCCCTAACCTCAGGTAAAATATCCAAGGTGGCTTTCATCATCTCCCAGTTAGCACCTTCATCATATAGCATAACTCTTAGAGTAGGCTCACACATTTCAATGGGGAGAACTGCTTCTGCTCCATCTACCAACATAAATGGGGTTTCCCCTATGGAATTCTTTGCTGTAGTCCTGATAGACCAGAGAACATTGTACAATTCATCCACCCATAGACCTTTTGCAGCTTTCAGCATTTTCTTCATTCCTGTGCTGATGATCTTGTTGAAGGCTTCCACTTGTCCATTGGCTTGTGGATAGCCAACTGAGGCAAAATGAGCTGAGATGCCTTGATCTTCTAGCCATACTCTTAACTGTGGAGTCTCAAATTGAGGACCATTATCGAACACTATTGACTGAGGTACCTCAAACCTTGTTATTATATTTTACCAAATGAACCATTTAACATCACCATGTTTGATATTTCTCATAGGCTCTACTTTTACCCACTTAGTAAAGTAGTCTGCTACAACCAAGACATACTTCCTTTGCCCTGATGCTTGTGGATATGGGCCAAGAATGTCCATTCCCCACTTAGCAAAAGGTATTGGGCTCAAAATTAGATTTAAATTATTGGCTGGTCTTTGTGGTAAGTTACCAAACAGCTGACACTTCTTACACTTTCTCACATAAGTCATGGCATCATGTCTCAGGCTAGGCCAATAATACCCAGTCCTTAGTGCCTTTTCTAGAAATGCCCTTCCTCCTATGTGAGAGCCACAAAAACCTTCATGGATATCTTCAAGTATCTCCTTTCCTTTCTCTAGAGTGATACACTTCAATAGCGGGTGAGTGAAAGACTTCTTATATAGCTGCCCTTGCCATAAAACAAACCATGCATCGCTAGCTTTCACATACTTTGCTTGTTGTGGATTGTTTGGCAAGGTTCCATTGGTTTTATATTCAATAATCTCATCCATCCAAGAGCTTCCTCGACTGATGAAATTAACATCCTCCATTTCTTCTATGCTTCTTTTCTCTTTAATCTCCCAAGAAACTGTTCGAGGATTCTCTCCAACTACTGAGCTTGCTAATTTGGAAAGAGCATCTGCTGGATTGTTCTCAGATCTTGGAATTTGCATAATTTCAAACTTGTCTAGACTTTTCACTTCCTCTTGAAGTATATTCAGGTATTTGGCCATGTTAGCATCTCTACCTTCATAGTCCCCCAAGTACTGACTCACAATAAGCTGAGAGTCGGACATTGCCTCTATCTTCTTTGCCCCAACGGCTTTACATAGCTTGACTCCGTCAATCAAGGCTTCATACTCAGCTTCGTTATTTGACGTTTAGATTTGAACCTTATGGCGTACTCATAGGTGTCACCCTCAGGCGACCTACAAATAATGCCAGCCCCGCATCCATTCTGAGTGGACGAGCCATCAACATACAAGGTCCAGTGATCAATACTTGGTTTCTCTTTAGGAGGCGTTGTCATTTCAACTATAAAATCTGCAAAAGCTTGACCCTTGATA
This sequence comes from Suaeda aralocaspica, assembly GCA_016808085.1. Classification (NCBI taxonomy): domain Eukaryota; kingdom Viridiplantae; phylum Streptophyta; class Magnoliopsida; order Caryophyllales; family Amaranthaceae; genus Suaeda; species Suaeda aralocaspica. Next base: position 620,342 of record PYUH01000327.1, on the reverse strand, counting down.
GCCTTTCTTGGTTCAAAATTAATGTCAAATGAGTCCATTTCTAGAGCCCACTTGAGCATCCTTCCAGATGTTTCCTTTGACAAAGCTTTCTTGAGTGGTTGATCAGTATATACAATAATTTTGTGAGAAAGAAAATAGGGTCTCAACTTCCGGCTTGCCATAAATAATGCCAGTCTGAACATCTCAATCAGAGCGTATCTGATCTCAGCATTTTGAAGTACGTGACTCACAAAATATACTGGATGTTGGACCCCATCTCTCTCGGCCAATATAACGGCTGAGAGCGCATGGTCTGATACTGCTAAATAAATAAACGAAGTTTCTCTTTTAATGGGGCTGATTAATCTTGGCAGAGTATGTAGGTGTTCTTTCAAACGAATGAAAGCTGACTTGGCTTCCTCCGTCTATTCAAACTCAAGACTACCCTTGCCTGTTTTACCTTTGTCTTGATTGTATCAAAGAAATAATGGCATTTATCACTTGCCCTTGATAAGTATCTACCAAGGGCAGCTAGGCATCTTATAAGAACAGCTTTGACCTTATCTGGATTAACTTCGATCCCTCTTTCATCCATAAGAAATCCCAAAAACTTTCCGGAAGTTACTCCAAAAACACATTTCTTTGGATTTAACTTCATCTTATAACTTCTCAATGTTTCAAAGGTTTCTCTTAAATCTGCCACGTGATCTTTCATCTCCTTACTCTTGACAATCATATCATCAATGTATGCCTCAATATTCCTTCCCAACTGGTTCTTGAAAACATCATTTACCAAACGTTAGAAGGTAGCTAGAGCATTCTTAAGACCAATTGGCATCCTTGTATAGCAATATAGACCCTTTTCAGTTACAAAAGCTGTTTTATCTTGATCTTCCTCCCATAGAGGAATTTAGTGAAATCCTGAATAGGCATCCATAAAACTCAACAGGGCATGCCTTGCCGTGGAATCAACCAATCGGTCAATTTTTGGCAAGGGAAAACTATCCTTAGGACAAGCCTTGTTGAGATCAGTATAATCAACGCACATCCTCATTGTATCATTCAGCTTTGGAACCAAGACTACATTAGCCACCCAATCTGGATACTGGCATGGTCTAATGAATCCAGCCTCCAATAGCTTATTCACTTCTTCTTCAGCTGCTTTGTTGCAAAGTTCACCCAAATTCCTCTTCTTTTGACGGATTGGCTTAGCATCTGGTTTAACATTCAGTTTATGTACAGCAATGCTCGGGTCAATGCCTAGCATTTCTTCAACATCATATGCAAAAACATCTTTAAATTCTCTTAATAGCTTTCTCATCTCTGCCCCAACATGGTCGTCAGAAGCCTGGACTACTTTAACAGTCCTGTCGGGCTTGGCTTCATCAAGAATAAAATCTTCATGTTGACCAACCGGTTGAGGTCGAGTTACTTGACTCAGACTGTGAATGGCCATCAATTCATTTTTTGCCGCTTCCTCAACCTTTCTCTTCTTTGTTGGTTCTTCCACCTCTTCAACCTAGGAAGTAGGTTTAAGAGTGGTGATGTAACATTCCCTTGCCATTTGCTGGTCACCACGAAGAGTACCAACTGCCCCATTGTTACATTCATACTTCATGAGCATGAGATGTGTAACAATAACTACCCTGGAGTTGTACAAAGTTGGCCGTCCCAAAATTACATTGTAGGGTGACAGTTCTTTAACTACCAGGAACTTGACGACCATGTTCTTAGCACAGTCCTTGTCCCCTATCCTGATTGGTAGGGAGACAGCACCCAATGAGTTGATTACTCCACCCCCGAAACCAATAATCGGATGATGGACAGGTTCCAAGGTGGATACATCATACTTCAACTTCTTTAAACAAGAATAACTAATGATATCTGACGAGCTTCCAGTGTCGATCAGTATTCGCTTTACTCTCATATTAGTCACCTTCAACTCCACCACCAAGGGGTCATCGTGTGGTGTACGGACATTGCCCCGATCCTTATCACTGATCATGACCTCGGGAAATTTGACCTTAGCATCATGTCCCAACTCTGGTGACCCTTCTCGGGAGAGACTTTGTAAGTACTTTTTACTCCCTCGAATGGTTGGTCTGCCAGCTGCGAACCCACTAGAGATGACGTACACCACATCCTCCTCTATCTCCATTCCATCTCTAGGCTCATTAGCCTTAGAATCTGTTTTTTGCTTGGAGTCTTTCTCCTGAGATTTGATTAGGTGTTGGGAGATTTTTCCCTTGGCAGCAAGAGACTCAAGTGCTCTTTTTAGGTTGAAGCAATCATTAGTATGATGCCCCGTATCCTTGTGAAAGTGGCAATATTTTCTTGAATCTCCATCCTCTTTCGCACTTCTAAGTGGTGGTGGATCATCAATCTTAACCTTATTTCGAACTTCTTTAAAAACTGAGTAGAGGTCTTTGGTGAACTCTACCTTAGGACTATCATTCGACTTTCTTTTGTTAGTATGGAGGTTTCCTCCCTTACTTGATGACCCAGTTGCCCAAGTGGCATGTTTCTTTTGATCTTTAGTTTTGGGGTGTTGATCATTCCTTCTATCATCCTTTGTCTTTCCTAGTTGAAGCACAAACCACTTGGGCATGAATGAAACATTCAGCCTCTTCTAGGATTCCTTTCAATGTCTTACAATTCCTTCTTACAACATCAAATTTAAAAGTTCCATCACGGAGACCTCTAAAGAAGTTATCAAACGCCACACCCTCAGATAGGTTTGGAATTTGCAAAGGTTCAAGGTTGAACCTTTGTACATAACTTATTAGAGACTCCTTCAATTCTCTCCTTGAATAATTTTGGCCAGATGCATGCTGGTCTTCTTCTCCCTTTTGTTTGCCATGAAGTGATGAACAAAAATAGTACTCAATTCATGAAAGTTGTGAAACGATTGATCCGGGAGACTATTGAACCACTTCTGGGAAATTCCCTTCAAGGTGGCCGGGAAGTACCGGCACCATGTTGCATCATCTGAACCTTGAAAATACATTAAATGTTTGTAGGTAGCCAAATGGTCCTCTGGGTCAGTTGTCCCATCAAACGGCTCAATCTGAGGCATTTTAAACTTGTTAGGACGTGGAGCCATCATGATGGACATGGAGAACGGTGTCTTCCATTCCATCACCATGTTGTTTGGCTTTTCTCCGATAACCCCCGTAAGGTTATGGGCAGCTTTCGTTGATTCTCTGCAAGGATCATTTGACTTACCTACATCTTCCCAGTACCTAATCATTTGTTCCTTCCTGGCCTGATCGACCTTATCAGCTTTCTTCTTCTCGATGAAGTCTCGTAGATTCTCTTGTTCTCCCGAATCCAAGGAAACGTGATGGGAATCAGTCATCTCCCTGGTCGAAGAACCCTCTGATGAACCGGATCGACCTCCTTCCCTCCAGGCCTTCTTGGCCTTCAGATACTCCCTTGTATCCATACTTGACGCCTTCTTGGCTTCAAGATATTATCTTGCATCTCTGCTTGACGATTTCTTCTGCTCAAGATACTCTCGAGCATCACTTGCAATAGCTTTCTTGAGCTCAATGAGTTCTCTAGCATCAGTTTGTGTTTTGCTAGATCCAACTTCCTTACCTGCCAGCTCCCGTTTGGGCTTGTATTTGGGAGTGGCAGGATACCTCTTCACTGCACCCCAATGAGCTTTCAGCAAAGTTCGTTCTTTCTTTATCTTCTCAAATTTCTCGTGGAAAGTTAATCTTTCTTGGCCTTGGGCTTCTTCAATCATCACACCTTTCAGTTTTGAGGATGAAGGGTGTTGCGGCTCAACCTTCTCTCGAGTTTTCTTGGTGGAATACTCCCGTAGAGTTTCCGCCAGGTTCTCTTGGAACCCAGCCAAGATACTCTTGAGCTGACTCATGGTCACAGGTTGATTTCCAAAATCAACTTGTTCTTGAGCTCTTCTAGGTGAGCCAGTACCTTCCCCAGTCTAGTAATTGCCAGTCTGGTCGAGATATCAGGTCTCATCCTCAGTAGGAATTCCACTTCCAGTCATTGTTAGGAGCCCTCCCCTCACACGGAATCAAATTTTTTTGCACGAGCAATGAGGTGGGGTAGGGACTGTGAGGACTTTGCTGACGTAGACTAGTGGTGTTGATAGATTCAATTCCTGCTGACATGCCCTCCAAGAACCTGCAAAAAGGGAAAATAATCCTTGTAGGATTATTTCCCCCTCCGATGCTTAAGTAAGTATTTGTAAGAGAGAGAGTTGATTAAATAACAATAAATAAGAAGTAAATAGTTTTAGAGAGAAGTTTCCCTTGAATATTGTAAGTTTTTTATGACTCTTGAATGTACTAAAAATGAGGATTTTGAGGGGTATTTATAGCCTCAAGTACAATCCTCTAACCAGTGAGAGCGCGACACTTGTCGCCTTTCTTTTCCTTATAAGCCTTATGGGATTATATCATTAAGTCCTCAAGGCCCAATGGTTTGTTTTGGCCTCTATTTTAATAACGAATTGCAATTCGACGCTTCACGATGAGTCATCTCCCCATTATTTGTTTACATAGACACATGGTCTAATCATGTGATGACACGTGGTTAAGTGGGACCTTGTTAAGGCAAATCTTCCATTACAACGTGGCAATGCCATGTTGGCTTTTTACTTTGGCTAAATGGACACGTGGCCCATTCAGAAGTTGACACGTGGCAGCTGACTTGTCATGCCACATCACTATGTAGCACCATGGACACCTCCTAGCTAAACCTTTTTATGGCTTATAAATGTGATTTTCAAACAAGTTTAAAGGTGTATTTTTCAACAACAAAATATCATCATTTTATGTAAATGAACATCAATACTTGCATGTGAGTCATTTACCTCGAACTTAGGTGTGATGCTTTGGAAATTGTCAAATCTCTTAATCATTCAAAGTTTGGTCAAAGTTTGGTCTGAATCCAGTGCGTCTTGTGTTTGAACATGTCATTTGTTTAGTGTTTCTCATGTTCGTAGGGGCGGTATTATTGTGGCTCATGTCGTAGCTAGAATTTTTACTCTAAATGGTGCTAGGCAAGTGTTTGCTATTTCCATCTCGCAAGGGATTTTAGTCTTGGCGAAGCTTAATTAATTTTGAGAAAAGCTGATATTTCTACTCAAAAACATAAAAATAAATATTGCCATTTGGTTCTAATCTCTTCGTGACTATTTTGGATATGAGAAGTTAACTTAATAGTCTAGTGTGGCCATAAATAATAAATATTTTGTTCTTAATATGGTCACATACACCAGCCTAATAAAACGACCACAACTGCACAGAAGAAAAGGCTCTCAACAAAAACAAATTTAATGATAAATAATCTATACAGTATATTAGAAAGCATTTCAAATGATGTATTGCCTCAAGCCCCTCATACAACTTTTTGGATCTCAATAAAAATATAAATATTTTGTTATGCATAAGAATCGAACACATGAATTTTTACAATAAAATATGAAAACTCAACAAAAAAAACCACATTTTTATCTATGTATAGCATTTTTAAGTAAAACATGATATAGTTATGTTACTAAAAAACTTACACACTTACACAAGCATTTGCATAGACAACGACGCATTTATTAACGTGGGGATAACAATATATATTTTCTTATCCCATGAATTTTTCGTACTCAAACCTTTAAGGCTTTAGGTATTAATTTTAATACTAATCATGCCTTGAAATCCTTTTATATTAAGTTTACATCAAACTAAAATTTTGAAACGTGACAAATTCAATTAGGAGATTTATGAAACATGACATATTTGACATTTCTAAATGATGATCTGAGACATCGCCTAGATCAAATTACAAGTTTGCTCTTAAATATAAATAACTTGTTCAAAAATACACATAATTTATACTTAAATGCACATTATTTGTTCTTAAATATAGATAACTTGTGTTTACAAGTAGATAACTACTCTAACATATAAATAAGTTATATCATTACTTAAATGTAAATAACTTGTTCTAAAATATAGATTATTTGAGCTTAGATGTATAAAACTCATTTTCATAAAAAATTTCCGTTGTTTGGTTTCATGTAAAAAATTTTATTTTAGTCATTTTTCGTTAATTGGTTGAAGGAAAATCAATCTACTTCAATTGTGAAGGCAAATATTTTCCTCCCAATTGTGATGGAAAATGTTTTCAATAAGGTAGAAAATGGTTTTTCATTCCAAGTATTATACTTTAATATTTTACACTAAATCAAATAATGTAAAATGGAAAAAAAAAATTCAAAGAAACTTTTTACACCCTTCCAAATTAGTCGTACATGATAAGTTAAAAAAATATTGTAAAATTAGAATCCCCAAATATGTAAGTTTTGCTATCAATTTCATTAAGAAATTAAAGTTTTTGTCATTAATGTTTTTTTTTAAATGAGCTTTTTTAGATCTTCTCTTATTTGAAAATAAATTTCAGTAAACAATTGATTGATAATGACTTTCGAACTATATCAAGTCTAAAAACAAAGCCCCTCTTCCAAAGAGGATCCCCTCAAGCACCAACTCACAACAAGAGAAATGTTAAATGCCTAACAGTTAAGGATCCCTAACTAAGGGCATTTAGGTTTTTTTAAAGTTTATTTCTCTCTCTTCACTTGTTGACCCAGCATTTTATTTTTGGTTTACTCTCTCTTTGCATATTAACCCTGCATTTCTTTTTTTCCTATTTCCTTTTTGTTGATTCTTTCACTCTTTTAGTCTTGTTTATTTGCCTTTTTTTCATTTTTCCTTCATTTTGTTTCTATTTGACAGTAGACCCTAGCTATTTTTTTAATGTTTAAGGTGTGGGGCCCACACACCATACTACAACTTTGTACTTTTTCTCAAGTGAAAATAGAAGCTCAGTGTTATATTAATGTGATTTAAATAGCATGTAATATGATGTTCTTGATTAATGATGTAGCAGATATACTATGATATGATATATGATGCTTTATACTGTAGATATGAATGTATTATTAATATGATGTATTATACTATGGAAAATATCACTTAGGAACTACCCCTAAAAAAAAATTTAGAAAAAGAACAAAGGAAAGGAGGTGAGACCTATCACTGACCTGTTAGGCACCTATCATCTCTCATTCAGTCATTCTCTCCTCACAGCAAGGGATGTCCTCAAGGAGAGGGGGTACAAAGAACTCTAGCATAGTGTAAACCAAGGACCTAAAATTGAACTGAAGATGACATACAAAGTAAATAAGTGTAAAAAGCAAAGCCAAAATCATATGATCCTCTTCCAAAGAGGATCCCCTCAAGTGAACGGGAGCAATTCTCTCTATTGGACAAGCTCTTGACAGTTCATGCCATTCAAATTTATTAGCTCAAGCTTGAAAAAAAGGAGCTAATAAGAGTACAGTAAAAATGGAATAATAAAAAACTTTACAAGACAATCTTTCTAGTCAACCTACACTTAGATTACAATATTCAGCAAATTTATCATTAAAACCCTGGTACTTCTCCAGGTATTGGAGCTAATTCATTTTTGCCAAACTTTTCTTCATCATAAAACGTGGCACGGACCACCCTCCCTCCAAAAAACCTACCATCGAGATCAACTAAAGCCTTGGTTGTTTCCTCGGATCTCTCAAACTGCACAAATATTCTGACAGCTTCATCGGATGGGAAGCTGCGCTCCGTAATCTCGAATATAAGTACACGAGTAACTGTACCATACTTTGCACACTCAGATCCAACCTCATCTTCTAATTCATCATCCACTTCACCAGGGCCAACCTAACAGGAACCAAAAAGGGAATAAACAGACAGGTCAGCCAATTGAATCATAGGTATGCTGAACGTTTTGGAAGTTAGGACAAGTAAACAGAAGTGAGCCAAAGGTTTTTTAGCATGACCACATTTTAAATACTTGCAGGTGGGGGGGGGGGGGGGAAAT
>PYUH01000327.1:565911-605782 GCA_016808085.1 Suaeda aralocaspica | reverse complement strand
CCCCCCCCCCCCTCTCTCTCTCTCTCTCTCTCTCTCTAGTTTTCTTCTTCTCCATATCTACGTAGCATATAACAAACTTTTCTATCTCCCTCTCTTTCTAGGCTACAATTTTTTATCACATGAATAAATTAACTATTATAAGTGATATTATTGAAATGTTCTCACGAAAATTGATGATACAAAAAGAAGGATGAATGGATGATATAACGCTAAATCATCATTTTTTGATGAATAGTTAATTTTAGAGTTGAAGGATTTATTCAAAGGTTAGACTGTTTTAAATTATGTAATTGATACATCTTTATAAAAGACAATATTTGTTCCAATAATTACATGTTTCAAAATTTAAATGGCTTGTTTTTTGTATGATAATCTGTCATAATCAATGTTACGTGATACGATATTCGTTTGGAAGTGTGGTACGAAAACGGGTGCACGGTACGCTACCTTTAGTGATTTCGGTACGTTGGGTACAAAATTATAATATTAATATAAATTAATTTTATTATTATTTTGGTTATTTTAACTATTAATTAATATTAAATTACTATTTATACTTTGTATTATACTTAAAGTATTAATATTAGAGTATTGCTTAGTAAAGCCTAAAAGGCTAAAAGCCAAATAAATAAACACAAAAAAAGAAGATGAAAATCACGTGAGAAGTAACCCACTAAAACAGAAAAGAAAGTAGTCAGCTGTCATTCACACAATGTTTTCTTTTACCCCTCAACTTTTTTTAAATCACGTGAGGATAAGTTGAAGTACAGTAGTACTACACAATCGCACATGTCTCCTCTCTTCTAAACTCTTTTTCACGTTCATGTTCATCAATGGCGATGAAGAAGTAGGAGCGTCAAAGATGGAGTTGTGCTCGACTTTGACCTGAGTAAAAGCCACATCGTTGTATTCCTTTAAGTTTTCAAAATATGCTTCAATTTTAAGATCTAGGGTTTGGGGCCTGAATCGTGATTCCCAATGATCTGGAGCGCGACTGCACCGGATTCGGGTACGGACAACCCCTGGTCCGCAGATCGTGGGTCCGTACCGCAAACCGAGTAACATTGTTATGTTGCATGTTTTATAAGGTATGCTTCTGTTCTATAATAGTTAAAGTTTGCTATGTACTTCTTTTATCTTGTTCTGTAATATAATACAAATATAACTACATATTCTATAATTTTTAAATCTTGTTATCAAAAGTATTTTCAATGATTTTTATCTCTTATTGTATGAGATATTTTATGTAAATTAGTAGATGTTATATATATAAACCATAACATGTTATTTAATAGAAAATGCATGTTCTATAAATATTACTACTTGCACTATGATAATAATTGCATGTTCAACGTTAGTTAATAGATGCCCTACATCTTTGACTTATTGTTCAATAAGACATTGTTCCATGTTCTATAATAACTAGAATTTGTACTATATTTTAAACTATTTCACTTAAAGTATGTTCAATAATTTATATTTCGTGTTTTATAAGGTTATTATTCTTGTGTAATTGTTCTATACTTCTATTACACCATTTTTTATTTTAAAAACTTCATGTACTGTAATAGATACTACATAAACTGTATGACTTATTTATTATGCGAATAAGAATATCCGAATATGCTAGAAAATGCAACAATATATCATCCGGCCACTTCAAATTTAGTCATCTCACTTTCAGATTTTTAATTACATTGAGGTAAATAATATCAATTAAAATTTCTGTATTTGTAAGACCTATTTTATAAAAAGGCTTGTTGTTTTGTTAAAGTGACTAGTTTTTTCCAACAAAAAAACGAGTGCATAGATTTCCAGATTGAAGGGCAAGAAGAGGGTAGTGATGGCAGAAATTGAAAAAAAAAAAGTGTTGGAGGAAGATGATGGCTCATTTTCGGGTTTCAGAAGGCGGTTGCTTTTAACTAAACATCGTGTACACGGTGGTAGTGCTTGTAGATGGTGGTGGTAGGTGGTGGCTTCATGGATGGCATTGGCCTTGACTGTGGTGGTAGATTTGTGTTAGTGTCTGGGGTTCAAAATTGGAAAAGATGGGCCAAAGATAGGTATAAATCTAAATAAATTAACAGTTTAAAATGGAGAGCTAACAAAAGGTGGCATCTAATTTGTGAATTTTTCCTAAGAATAATGAATACTGAATAGCACGCTAAAACTATGAGCTAGGAGTATTATGAAAATTAGATGATGATAAAATTAATGTGGTCAATTGATTGAAACCCTTATGAAGAGTAATTGGATAAATTATCTCAAGAGCTTAAATAATAAAAAGGTAACTGTCCATGATGTCCCCAAGATAAATACAAAGCAAAGAAGGAAAAGTAAGGGTAATGAGGTAATCTCAAGTAGACATCACACACTCCCCTCTTCCCTTATATTATAGAGATGAAAAGTCCCACTTCCTTAACCCTTCGTTTAGACAGAAGGAAAGAAGGGGGAAAAACAAAAGGAAAGATGCAAGACAATTTCCCATGTTTGTATAAAAGCAATCGTCATCACATCATATGACATGAACCAAAATGATGATTTTGTGGGGACACCCCTACTCAGTGACGCGCTACACTTCTCGGTTTCTCAGACTCAGGTGTAGTGATAAATATGCAAGGGTTGCTAGGTCATCGCCCCAAAGTGACACGCCACGTCGCACGAGTTTAGTGTCAAATGAACAAGGGCTTGCGATTGAGGAGTTCCCTGCACAATGACGCGGTGCACTTCCTAGGCCTGGGTGTAGTTATAAGTATGCAAAGGTTGCTAGGTCATCGCCTCAAATCAACACGTTACACCGCTAGAATGGTGTCAGATGAGCAAAGGATTATAGGTGATACGAGAGAGCGGGAAAAGACAACAATTGGTTTGCGAGTTGAATATTGGAATGTGGGATCCCCAGAAATCGATATAAAGTGGTGGAGGTGATGAAGCGAAGACAAGTAAACATTTTGTGTCTACAAGAGACAAAGTGGACAGGACAAGGAGCTCGGTACTTGATCTTGGAGTGTAAGGTGTCGTACATTAGACAAGACAAGAATCATGGAGATGGAGTTAGGAACGGAGTAAAGGTAGTCCTTGATGAGCGGCTTTCGCAAGAGATAATCGAGACCTATTGGAAAAGCGACAAATTAATAAGGGTGAAGTTGTGATGTAGTAAGGAGATTGATAATGATATGAGTGCTTAAGCACCACAAGTTGGACAAGGTGGGTATGTTGGGGACGGTCATGATGGCTTTAAGAATGTTCATGGGGTTTTGGGTATAGGCACAGAGACAATCACGAAGAGACCACACTAGATTTTACCCGGTTGTTAATACTTGGGCCCTGTTTTCATCGACTTATTTTCAGCAAAAATAAGTTTCAATCTTTGATAAATTGTTAATGATTTAAGCAAAAACAAGTTCAATTCAGCAAAAATAAGTTCAGATAAGTAAAATAAGTTTAGTTCAACAGAGCAGCAAAAATATGTTCCAATCAGCAAAAATAAGTTCTAGATAAGCAAAATTAAGTTTAACAGGGCCTTGGTTTAAGAATTGAAAATCCCATTTGATAACTTTTCGTAGCAAAACAAATGTAACTTAAATAGACTTTCAAATAGACAGAGGATAGACAAAGTTGCATATATTGCAAGGTCATCCCAAGAGAGAGTGCTCACAAGGTGTGCTTCCAGTAATGACTATCCATCTAAAAGAGAGTGGGAAAAAGAAGTGTGGCCAAGGGGAGCTAAGGATATAGTGGTGGATTTTGAGGGATGCAAATGCTAAGGTTTTCACATAAAATGATTAAAAATTAAATAAATAAATAAATAAGAGGGGATTGGGATAGAGAGACGGATCCAGATGTGACCAAGATCAATAATTGTTTCCTTAAAGTGGCCAAAGAGGCCATACTTCGTGGTGGAATGAAGAGGTGAAAATGCACGACCGATGGAAACCTTTGCAGTGTATAAAGATGCTAAATTTAAGGCAAAGGTAACGGTCCGGCAAGCGAAAGAAAAGGCTTATCAGAGGTTTATGAAAGGTTGGACTTTAAAGAGGGAAAAAAATATATATATATATAGAATGGAGAAGTGAAAACAAGAGGCAAGCACAGTAAAGCGTGTCAAGATAAGAACCAAAAGGTTTTGGTTCAACACATGGGTACTTCGATGAATTGTTTAATGACAATCAATGGGTGTGGTACTAGGAGACACATTTTGTGAGTGTGGAGGAAATTAACATGGAATATGTGCGAAGGATTAGGAGGGAAGTGGTGGAGTCTGCACGGAAGAAGATGAAACCTAAGAAAGTGTTTGGGCTTAATGGTATACTGGTGGAGGTGTGGAGGTGTGTGGGTAATGTTTGGTATTGATTGGCTAACAGATTTGCTTAACAAGGTTTGGAAGACTTTGAAGATCCAACACGTGAAAAAGCACCTTAGTTGCAGTTTATAAGAGCAAAGGAGATGCTCAAGATTGTTCTTATAAAGTTGTGGGAAAGGGTGATAGAACACACATAAAGGGCATGCACAAACATTTGCATAAAACCAATGGGAGATCCACTATGGAAGCAACTCATTTGTTAAAACATTTGCATAAAACCAATGACAGAGTTGCGTCCATGGAGACTAGACAAGAGGACACCACGAATTCAATTATTCTTCATAGGAAGGATGATGATTTATGAATAAAATTGATTCTTTGAATTTCAGTTCTGGTGATTGATTTGATAAAGTTTCCGTAGTTGTTACTACACTTGCTTTGGTTGACGATTTCCATAGCATAATCCTAGTTCTTGTGTAACCTTTGGTGGGTGAATCAAGTCCATATCCCTCTAAACACACAGTATTTTCGTGAGTTTTGAGAGAAAATCACAAAATTTTCGATCTTTCTTTGTTTAATTCTAAACTACAATCCATCAACCTGTGAATTTTATTGCTAACCCATTAAAATTCACATCAAATGGTTTTCATTAATATACAAAAGCGTACGACTAGATTCCAAGAGATGTACTTTAGTGGGCAATGATGAAGAAAGGTATCCCATGAAAGTACATTGACCTTGTTAAAGATAAGTATTGCGATATGACCATGAATGTGAAAACTTGTCGTGGATTGACAAAAGACTCCCCCATAACAATTGTGTTGCATCAATGGTCGGCATTATACCTTTTTCTTTTTGCAATGGTTATACATGAAATAACAAGGTCAATCAAAGATGAGATACCGTGGTGCATGTTGTTTGCGCATGGTATCATATTAGTGGATGAAACTAAAGATGGGGTTAATACTAAATTAGAGTGATGGAGGCAAAGGTTTGAGTCTAGAGGGTTTAAGCCGAGTCAGAGTAAAATGGAGAATATAGAATTTTACTTTGGTGCATGTTGTTTGCGCATGGTATCATATTAGTGGATGAAACTAAAGATGGGGTTAATACTAAATTAGAGTGATGGAGGCAAAGGTTTGAGTCTAGAGAATATAGATACCGTGGTGCATGTTGTTTGCGCATGGTATCATATTAGTGGATGAAACTAAAGATGGGGTTAATACTAAATTAGAGTGATGGAGGCAAAGGTTTGAGTCTAGAGAATATAGATACCGTGGTGCATGTTGTTTGCGCATGGTATCATATTAGTGGATGAAACTAAAGATGGGGTTAATACTAAATTAGAGTGATGGAGGCAAAGGTTTGAGTCTAGAGAATATAGATACCGTGGTGCATGTTGTTTGCGCATGGTATCATATTAGTGGATGAAACTAAAGATGGGGTTAATACTAAATTAGAGTGATGGAGGCAAAGGTTTGAGTCTAGAGAATATAGATACCGTGGTGCATGTTGTTTGCGCATGGTATCATATTAGTGGATGAAACTAAAGATGGGGTTAATACTAAATTAGAGTGATGGAGGCAAAGGTTTGAGTCTAGAGAATATAGATACCGTGGTGCATGTTGTTTGCGCATGGTATCATATTAGTGGATGAAACTAAAGATGGGGTTAATACTAAATTAGAGTGATGGAGGCAAAGGTTTGAGTCTAGAGGGTTTAAGCCGAGTCAGAGTAAAATGGAGAATATAGAATTTTACTTTGGAAAGGGGCAAGCGATGCTATGGTGAGGTTGGGCAGAAAGGTTCTAGACATGAAGGAATGTTTTAAATATCTTGGGTCATTCAAAAGCATAGTGATATTGACCAAGATGTGGCCCATGTGATTAAATCAGAGTGGCTTAAATTGAGAGCGCCTATAGGAGCTAAAGGGAGTATTGTGTAACCAAAACATTCCTTTAAAGTTGAAGGGGAAATTCTACGGCACCGCCACAAGACAAGCCCTACGAACACTCTATGATATAGAATGTTGGGCTTATAAAATGGAATACATTAAAAAGGTAGGAGTTACGGAGATGTGAATGTTGAGATGGATGTGCGTGTAAGGAATAGAATCAAGTTGGTGTGGCAGACACTGCAAGCAAACTAAGTGTCCGTTTGGTAGAGAGTAAAACATTTTCAGATGAAATAATTTTCCATGAAAAACCTTTTACATTGGAAAACTCGTTTCCATGAAGAATTTCCGTTGTATGGTTGCATGTAAAATTATTTTACATGCTTAGCATTTTTCGTTGTTTGGTTGAATGGAAAATCAATTATCACAATTGTGAGGGAAATTTTCTCTTTTTTCCAAGTGTGATGGAAAATGTTTTCAACATAGTGGAAACTGGTTTTCCACCCTAAGTTTTACATTTTAATATTTTACTCCAAACCCAACAATGTAAAATGGGGAAACGTTTTACACCTTAACAAATAGACCCTAAGGGAAAATCGTTAGACGCTGGTATGGACATGTGAGAAAGAGATTTGGAGGAGCTTTGGTGCAAAGTTTGAGATCATAAAGATCTCAAATGAGGTAGGGGAGGCCGAAAATTACTTGGTTGAAAGGTGTTAAAAAAGATATGAAGTTTTTGGATTTATAGGAGAACGAGGTTCTTGTTCGCAAGGGACATAAGAGGAAAATTTATGTGCATGACCACATGGAATGATTAATTTTGGTTCATGTAATTATGGGACTGAGGCTTTAATTGATTTGAATTTTATAAAAATTGAAGGAAAGGGAGGGAGGGAGGAAGCGAGAGAGGGATTTTCCCTCCTAGTTTAATATCTCCTAATTCGGAACTAGGAGCTGCACTCGCTAAAAAGACTTAATGTGCAATGTGCTTTTAAACTACACCAATGATCAATATTGAAGTTGCAAAATACAAAGATTAGTAATGATAGAAAGGCATGAGAAAACAATCATCAAGAACTACAACCAACTAGCATACCCTTAAACATATCAAAGATGTTCTAGACGACAATAAAATTTAACAAAACGTTGAGATGCACATTCATTGCTCCAACAAAGAAAAACCTACACCGCATAACCTTCAAAACTTAAGGTCCAAAGTCTAAATTGAGCAAGAAAGTACATCCTACAACTTGTAGCTACAAGGTTCCTCATAAAAACAAATCAAGAAAAAATTTAACCCAAAAGAACTAGGAAGTATCTCAATTTCGTGCATGACATAACCCTAAATATTTACACACACACCAAGATATAACATAACTAATCATCTTACATAAGTTGAGCCAAACACAAGCGCGGTACTCCTTGACCATGAAGGTGACTACATAGATATGACCATCCAAACTCAAATATAAGCATGAATCACTATGCAACCTACTGTCTCCCATATGCTTAATCCTTAAAAACTAACAAAATCTAAATCCCTTCCTCTTCATTTCCCACCGTAAAGCTAATGCCCTAATGACATAACCCAATATATTGACAGACATACACCAAGATATATAGTCTTCCACGACTTGAGCCAAAAGCAAGATTGCAAGAATGGTACTCCTTGACCATGTAAGCGAGCAGAAAGATATATGTACATCACCAATCAAGTCCAAATATAAACCATGACCAGTTTACCACTAAGCAACTTATTTTCTCCAAGAGTTTCATCAAAGCCCCCCCCCCCCCCCCCCCCTCTCTCTCTCTCTCTCTCTCCCACTTCCCCCGGCCTAATGCACAATACTGTAGCTAGGGATGTCATCAAAAGCCTCATAAAGGTGCAAAGATTCAATACGCATTTGCAACCTAGATGTTTCCCGGTCCCACCTTCGGAAATAGTTTGTATCACATACAATTCTCATCTAATTTTGAGCAAATATTTCAAGGATTCAGGCACCAACAATAACAAGTGCTTTCTTCTCAAAAAACATCATATCACAAAGAACTGCAGCTACATTATACTATAATATAGTAGGGAGGAAACTTAAGAAAGCATACCATGTTTCTGAGAAGCAAAACCCGAGTAGGAGGACCATTAAAGCTGACACTCTTAACCTTCTTCTCCTGCTGCTGCTGCTGTTGTTGCTGCTTCGCAGTCTCACTAGCATTAACAATTACACCAGCTCTCCTATCTGTCTTCTTTGCCATCAACGGAGTGGTGATCCCTTGCTCCAGCTTCCCTAACCCCTGCCCCGCCTTCCACCCCATTTTCGCCATCATCCTCTGCGCCGCAGTCATCTGCCCTCCTGCCCCTACCCCCAACCCCACGGTCTCCGACTTCCCAATCATAAACCCATCCCCATCCCCATCATCACCACCACCACTACCTCTACCCCCACCAGCAGCATCATTACTCGTGGTAGTCGTCATCGCAGCACGCCGCCTCCACGCCTCTTCCCCGGAAACACTCACTTTCTCACTCCTCTCAATTTCCCTCTCCCTAACTCTCTCCCTCTCTTTCTCCTCATCCTCAAGCTGCCGCCTCTCGAGCTCCCGCCGCAACTCCGCATCCTTAGCCCGCTTCTTCTTCTCTTTCTTGTACTCCTCGTAGTCGTTGGGCCTTGCCGGGTCGTACTCCTCCACCACTGATGACGTCACACCCACCAATGCAGGTTGTTGTTGTTGTTGCTGCTGCGGTTGATGATGCAATAGGTTTTCGGGTGGAAGTGACGAAATTAGGGTTTTGGGTTGTTGTGATCGGATAACAGAAGGTGGTGGAATGGATGATGCGGGTTTACGAAGGGTGGGTGGGGCCATCTTTGCACTGCTGGACCATACTGAGAGCGATGCCGGTGTAGCTGAGGATGATGCATTGGTTGATTTGTCGTCTTCTGAGGTTGATGATGGTGGTGGTAGGTCTCCGTATAAACCCCCCAACATTCTAGGGGTGTTAAAGAAGGTGGGTTGAAGTTTGTTGTGGTTTAATGGAGATTTGGATGTATTTGCAAGAGTAGTTGTGATTTGTTATAGACCCGGTGCACACCTAAGACTCTAACAACACTAACACTACCGCGGCTGGTTTGGATTGGCGGTGCAGATTAATCACTCTCACTCTATCATATGTAATTTTGCATATCACAATGACATTTTGGGTAAGGTCTATCAACGGTAAGGTCGTCTTTTTATATGCATTTTAGAGGGTAGTGTGACGATAAAGTTTTCTACTTATCTACGAAAATACTATGTGATTTGCTATTTATACATATCACAGTGATTTACTAGATATTATCCGATTAAGGTTCACCCAATTAGGCTCGGAATATTTCAGTTTAGGTTAACTTTGGTTGTTTTGTTTCCTTGACTCAATTCAATTCAGTTCAGGCTATTTCAGAAGCAAGTCATAATAATTTGTTATTAGTTTGGGAACAATTCAGTTCAATATTGGTCAAATCAACTTCAATTCAATCTCAAATGGGTTAAGTAAAAGTAAGTTAGAAAGATGTTATGGTCTTTTCGGCCATGGTCGGGTAATTTTCGGATTCTCGTGAGGACTTTGATTTTGTCTATTTGAATAAAAAACATATTAAGTGATAAATATCCTTATGATAAATTTTAAAAAAAATATCTTAGGTCAAATATTATGTCTCGGTACTTCCTATTAATGATGTTTTCGATTATTTTGGTATAGTTGACACATGCAAATAATTGTTTAATTAATATATTTGAAAGCTTTTACGTTTAAGTTTATTTTGGTACCATACTCCACCGCATTTCATTCTCCTTTACTCCCTCCGTTGATTTTTACTTGCTACATTAAAAACTCTCACCGATTTTGGTCCAATGTAGCAAGTAAAAAAACAATAGAGGAAGTATTTGTTTTATACATTTCTTTTCCTATTTCAATTTACATTCATATTTCTCTAACTTACCTTTATAAATATAATTCATATATTATAAATCGCGTTTAATTAGATTATTATAATTCTTATTTATTGCTAATTAAATTCATTTTAATTAATTACTAATCGCTAATTAATTTGTTATAAAAAATATGCATTCATTTTTAACGGTAACATACATTATAGATTAAACAACAGTATTACTTAATACCATTGTGTTTGGGAACTTCATTAATGTGAAAATATATGAAAATTATGAAAATGTGTAGAAAAACAAAACTATGAAAATTAATAGTTTTCACTTGCTTGATTGTTTAATGAGTAAATCTATTGAAAAAAAAAGATAGTTTACCTAATCTTCCATTGTTTGGTTGATTTAGTGAAGAAAATTATTGAACTTAAAAGGTTTAATTCAGATTTCCTTAGTTTTCCAAAAAAGAATTCCATCAATTTGAAGGAAATCTATATAATATATTAAACAACGTTGTTGTATAAGATTTGAACTCATGATCTCAAAGTCAACAATTAATAAGTTAACCATTGAGCTATGACATGTTATATGTCTCCCTATTGCAACAAATAAATAAATAAATAAATACATAAATAAATCACATGCAATGAAGCAATAGAGATAGAATCAAATCTTGTTTTATTCACAATTAATTTTCACACAGGCATTAAATCGTATATCCGGGGCATTGGCCGGGCTCAACATCTAGTTATAATTATAAAGATTTTCACATATTTACATACTTTTACTATTCCATCATTTATACTCTTATCATCCAAACAAGACAAAACTAAGAATTTATACATTTTTCATGTTTTTACTTTCTTTTCCTTGTTAATATTAAGTTACCAAACGCAATGTACATCTCACTAATTAACACCAACAAAGTACATTAACAATAAAAAGGCATTCACAAATGCTTTCATTTATTTAAACTATTATATATTATTGTACAATGCTATTGGTTACGACGACCACTAGATTCGTGACATATGTGCTCCATCAAATAATGTTTTAAAGACTCGTGCATTTTTTTAGATCGCAATGAAGCGTGATAATGTTAATTTGCCCGTTGGGCTCTTTTTTCTTAACTCGTGACATATTTTTCTTAACTCGTGACAAGTAAAATTTTTACTCTCTACTATCAAATAAAAATTCTACTTTTGCCTTCCAGTTTTATACGTGAGCCTTTTTTCACTCACTAATGTCATTGCACTGCACACTAAGGGTCCATTCGTAGCCCAAAGAATTTCCCCGTTTTCTTTTTTTTCCTTTAAAAAATCAAAACTAGCTTGTTCGGTATTTTTATTTTAAAGAACCAAACATTGAATTGTTTCAAAAGAAACAAAGTGGAAAATTCCAAATCACTTTTTCTGGTTCTGGGAATTCCCATTTTTCTTTTCAGACACTTAAATTGCATCTCACCATATCTTAAGTGCTTCCATCTCTCGCGCTTAAACCTCAATCATCCATTTTTTTAATGTTTTTTATTGAAAGTATCTTCTTTACTTTCTTTGCTTGGAGAATACAAGATACAAGGTATTCTTTTAATGGTAAATTTTCTTTATCTTTCCATGGCAATAGTTATGTGCAAAAATTTTGTTTAATTGTGATTTTTGATTTAGGGAAGAATTTGAGATATGGTTGTTGTTTCATGGCAAATAATTCATCTTAAACATAAATCAAGTATAATACAACGAAACAAATATAGAAATTCACCTTTGTTAATTCATCAAAACAAATCCACTATTCTAGAAATTTGTTTGGCTCTATTGATTGGCAATTTGGTATTTCAACAAATTACATTTCTAAGCTGGCTTATTTCTAAGTTTACTCATTTTTGAGGCAATTTTCTAGTTTTAGCGAGTTTCATCGGTGAATAGGGTGCTTATTGATCATCTTCTTCTAAGGCGAGAGTGGAAAAATGATATACACGTTTAATATAATGTTTTTCCCCTTATTTTTAGTTGATTGTGAGCTTAATAGATGAGTTTGTAGGTTTATTTCGGTTAAATATTGTTCCTTGGTGATAACTTGTGAATTGGATGAGTTTAAGCGGTTTTGGTTGGTTTTTAGTGCTTTTTATGTTAATTTTATGCCCAATAATTACTATTCACGGTTTTTGATTTGACTCATGTAATTTAGGTGCGTAAATTTGGAGTCGTAAAGTCAACAGGAGCTTAAACAAGTTAATTGGGCCTTGCATTGGGATGCATGCCAAGGAATGAGAAGCTACGAGCGATAATTAAAAGGAATCAAGTGTTGAAGGAGGAAAATCACAAAAATGTTGTTTTTGGGCGTCCATGCGGGCGCATAGTTCAAATAGGCCTTGGCCTATGCGGGTGCATCTGGAGATAAAACCCTCCCTCACAGATGTCCAGACGACTCATGCGGGATTTCCAAATTTTGTACGCGGGCTTCTCTAAGTTAAGCCCATTATCTAATATAAATAGGCTTTATTCTAGGACAGTTTACACCTTCTTTTTACACTTCTTCATTATTAGTCCTAGTTTAGAATCCTAATTACTCCCTAATTGATTTCTTTCTCTAGATTAGATTAGTTTGGTAAAACTTTCATCTAATAAATTGATGCAAATTATCGCACACCTCTCAAAAATAAATCAAAGAACACTAACTAATATAGCTAGGGAAGTAGGGATCGAATCCACAGGAAAGCAGTGAAACACTACTAGTACTAAAAAATTCACTAGTGGAAAAATTGATATATGCTACACTATATATGCTGCAGTTCTTTGGAAAAAATAAAGAACCGCAGCATATAGTCCATATTATATTTGGAGGGAAAGTATATGCTACGATCATTAGCGAATCACAGCATATAATTTTTATGCTGCGGTCGTTTTGACTTTATGCTGCGTTATATGGCCGCGATATAAAGTTTTATTTACAAACGAAGTTAAAAGGCTTTATATTGTCATTCCTTTCTTTCTCACCAACACTAACATAAAACACCCTTATCTCTCTTTCTCACTTCTCCTTCGATTCGCCTCCTTCGCCCTCCTATGTTCATCTTCTTTTTTCTCACTTCACTCCGTTAATGAATGAAACATTCAATCTCATATCTCACTTGCCCTATTCACCAACTCTCATAAAAATGATGATAACATTTGCTTAGGGTTTCGAATGTCACGGATCTGAATGTGTTTCGAAGGTGGCCTTGGGTTCGTATATATTCCTCAATTTTAGCTCTTCATTTTAATTTTTTTCTCTATTTTTAACATATGGGTTTGATTTTCACCTTGATTTATCTTGATTTATATTTTTTGTTGTTATTGTGGGTTAGTATTTTAGGGTTTGAGTGGGGGTCTAGTTTCATTTTCGTTTCGTGTTTGGTACAGGTACATTAGATGAACATATACATCTGCTGCTACCAACACTCATTCGATTGTTCAAAGTTGATGCCTCTGTGGAATTAGACGCGCATCTGTCAAAACACTTGCTAGGTTGATTCCTCAGGTGCAGGTTTGCTTCTGAGACTTAAATTTCATCAAGTGCTTTACTTTATCATGGATGTGTTTCACTTTTATTCCTTTCCTTTAGGTTGCTGGCCATATCTCATCTCTTGTACACCACTTGAAGCTTGTATTGGATGGGTAATTAAACTAATTATTATTGTTGTTGTTGTTATTATCAACTATTGTAGTAGGCAGTGTTGGCGGTGTTACGGATGTAATTATACATCTTGTTTTGTTTTGTTTTGTTTCCACTCTTTATATCACTTTATGAGCCTGGTCTTCCATTTGATGCATGATATCGAGCAGGTTTTGATATGAGACTAGCTTGTACACTATTCTCTATTTCTCTTTACTTTTTATGAGAAGTGATTTAAGTTAATTAAAAGCAACTAATATGCTCCTGTTTGTAACATGATAGCTCTGAAGGTGATTTTGCGTATTTTTCATTATTCAAAGCATTGTTATGTTGGTCTTGGTTTGAGCTTGTTGATGGTAGCCTTTTCTATTAATTGATATTCCATGTATGTTGATAAGTTGATATTTTATATGTATTTTACCCCCGATTCCGGTTGATTCTTAACTCTAATACGGCTCTTTTGAGCCATTTCTACTAACTTTTGCTAATTCGAGTTTGTTGTGCTTTTTATTAGATTTAACAGGAAATGATGATTTATCGTTGTTTTCCGAGCCTTTTGAAGCACTTGAAAAAGTTAGTGAAGAGTTGAAGTCATTTGGGAAGCTAAACCGAAGACTAGAAGTGTTAAAACGAAGAATTAAAGAGGAAATTAAGGAAGAACGAGCGAAAACCGAGAAACGAAGCAAAATAGGCTACCCGCCCGGGTCGAGGCTGTGCGCCCGGGTGAGGGCTGCACGCCCGGACCCTCCGGGCGGGTGGCTCTGAAGGCCCAAATCACGCGTTTTTCCCTTGTTTAGCCTATGTACTTAAGTGTTTTTGCTCCTAATTAGTGAATTACGCTTTTTTAGACTTTGGAATCCTAGTTTACTCTAAAATTCTGTCAAAGTGTAAAACTCTATTCAATCATTCAATCAATAATATTTAGGTTCTATTTTATTCTCAATTCTTGTTCTTAGTTATGTTTATTGTTATTTTCAATTTATGTTCTTAGTTTTAATAGTTTTATGTTTAGATTTAATTTCTTAATTATTGTTAGTTTTGTTTAGTTTAATCATGTTTAGTATTTTAATTACTTTTATTGTTTTAGTTTATGTTTCATTAATTATGAGTGAGTAGTTCCTTTTCTAGGACTAGGAGATCCATTGATTAATTGGTGATGTTTTGCTTATAAATATTAGTTTAACTATTAATGTGCTTGAATTCTTATTGTCAATTACTATTGCTTTCAATTAAATGCTGGCCAGGTTTAGTTGTTAGTTTGATATTGTTGAAATCGATGCCGAGAGGTAAGATTACCACAATTAGATCATAAGGACAATAGGCAAAACGAGTCTAAGTGAGCGAGAGCCATTAGAGGAGTTTTGAAGGGGACTAGATTCGAGAGAATTAGTGGACCTTAATTCAAGGAAATTGATAATATAATTAATTATTTGTGTGCAAATTCACTGGTTAATCTGTGGTGAANTTCGTTGGTTAATCTGTGGTGAAGCGATGTCCTAGGTTTAGTTATTAATTAATTCTCATAATCAATTTAGCTCTTATTCTAGTTAATTTCTTAGTCACAATCGTCACTCAAAGGCCCTTTACACGGTTTAGACTTTTTAGAACTAATAGATTTAATTGCTTCAATATCTATGCTCAATTTTATGTATGGAGTGACACCGAGTGAGTTACTCTAGTCATCGACTTCTATTTCTTAAATGTTTGGCTTATTGATTTTGGTTTGAGTGGATGGCGGTCAAGGGATTTTGATGGGTTGGTTGAGGATCTTGCATACTCGGAATTGCTTGAGTTAGTCTTGTTTTGCAAAGTTAAAGGGGTGAAGTCATTGTTTGCTTAGTTGTTTGCTTGAGGACAAGCAAAGGTTTTGCTTGGGGGAGTTTGATAAGTTGATATTTTATATGTATTTTACCCCCGATCCCGGTTGATTCTTAGCTCTAATACCGCTCTTTTGAGCTATTTCTACTAACTTTTGCTATTTCGAGTGTTTGTTGTGCTTTTTATTAGATTTAACATGAATCGATGATTTATCGTTGTTTTCCGAGCCTTTTGAAGCACTTGAAGAAGTTAGTGAAGAGTTGAAGTCATTTGGGAAGCTAAACCGAAGACTAGAAGTGTTAAAACGAAGAATTAAAGAGGAAATTAAGGAAGAACGAGCGAAAACCGAGAAACGAAGCAAAATAGGCTACCCGCCCGAGTCGAGGCTGTGCGCCTGGGTGAGGGTTGCACGCCCGGACCCTCCGGGCGGGTGGCTCTGAAGGCCCAAATCACGCGTTTTTCCCTTGTTTAGCCTAAGTACTTAAGTGTTTTTGCTCCTAATTAGTGAATTACGCCTTTTTAGACTTTGGAATCCTAGTTTACTCTAAAATTCTGTCAAAGTGTAAAACTCTATTCAATCATTCAATCAATAATATTTAGGTTCTATTTTATTCTCAATTCTTGTTCTTAGTTATGTTTATTGTTATTTTCAATTTATGTTCTTAGTTTTAATAGTTTTATGTTAAGATTTAATTTCTTAATTATTGTTTGTTTTGTTTATTTAATCATGTTTAGTATTTTGATTACTTTTATTGTTTTAATTTTTTGTATCTTTAATTATGAGTGAGTAGTTCCTTTTCTAGGACTAGGAGATCCATGTATTAATTGGTGATGTTTTGCTTATAAATATTAGTTTAACTATTAATGTGCTTGAATTCTTATTGTCAATTACTATTGCTTTCAATTAAATGCTGGCCAGGTTTAGTTGTTAGTTTGATATTGTTGAAATCGATGCCGAGAGGTAAGATTACCACAATTAGATCATAAGGACAATAGGCAAAACGAGTCTAAGTGAGCGAGAGCCATTAGAGGAGTTTTGAAGGGGACTAGATTCGAGAGAATTAGTGGACCTTAATTCAAGGAAATTGATAATATAATTAATTATTTGTGTGCAAATTCACTGGTTAATCTGTGGTGAACCGATGTCCTAGGTTTAGTTATTAATTAATTCTCATAATCAATTTAGCTCTAATTCTAGTTAATTTCTTAGTCACAATCATCACTCAAAGGCCCTTTACACGGTTTAGACTTTTTAGAACTAATAGGTTTAATTGCTTCCCTGTGGATATGATCCCTACTTCCCTAGCTATATTAGTTAGAGTGGTTAGGTTTAATTTTGATAGGTGTGCAATAGACTCATCAAATTTTGGCGCCGTTGCCGGGGAGGCAATTTTTAATTCTATTATTCGGGTTTATACTGTTTTTCTTTTTATTTTTCTTAGTCTCAAAGAACTTTTTGGTTGTTTGAGGCGGTTTCTCATCTTTGCTCGGAGTTACGTATTGTGCAGGTTTATAGGTTTATGCAAAGCGACCACGAGCCTGATACTTTCATTTTCCCTGAGCCCGAGCGAGTATTTTTGAAGCGGTTGAGACGTAGTAGACGCCGAATATTTCTTCCTTCTTCCTCGATCCGTGGAGGAAACTGTTTCTGATTTGTCTCAGTTTTTCGAGTTCACTTTCAACCGTTATTTGAAGGTTATTAGAGGTCGAAATGGCCGCCGAAGGAGAAGGACAGGGTAGAGGACCACCACCTCCACCACCACCACCTGCGGCCCGTTCGTTAGAGACTATTCCCTGCCTGTTACGGAGTCTATGGCTGGAGGTTATTCAGTACCTGATACCGATGCTGCTAATTTTGAACTGAAACCGGCTCTTGTGAATATGGTTGAACGAAATCAGTTTTCAGGGACATTGAAGGAGGATCCGAATTTACATTTACAAAATTTCCTTCAATACTGTGATACTATCAAGCAAATGAACGTTTCTAAAGATTACATTAGAAGGTGAATGTTCCCATTTTCATTGAAGGACAAGGCTAGAACCTGGTTGAATGATCTTAATATGGCCACAATTAATTGTTGGGAGGACTTGGCTCTTGCTTTTCAGAGGAAGTACTATCCACCACAGAGAACAGCTTTATTGAGGAGTCAAATTACTAACTTTAATCAGGAGACAGATGAGTCACTTTATGATGCTTGGGAACGGTTTAAGGAGTTGTTGAGAATGTGTCCTCATCATGGGCTTGAGAAATGGTTTCTGGTTCAGTCATTCTGCAATGGGTTGGGTAATGAGAGTAGGGCTTTGTTAGATTCTGCTGCTAATGGTCGATTCATGAACCAGGAGGTCAATGCTGCATATAAACTGATTGATGAAATAGCCACTCATAATTCACAGTTTGGTAAACTTAGAGGGCATTCCAAGAAGGGTGGTAAACATGTAGTTGATGATAAGTATGAGAGTCTAGCTGCACAGATCAATGCCATAAGTCAGAAGCTTGATAAGATTGGTACTACAGCTCCTCCACCATCACCTGTAGCTGCACTTTCGGGATGTACTGATCCTTTCTGTGATTCCTGTGGTTCGTTCGGTCATAGTTCCCAGTCATGTACCAGTTCAATAGAGCAAGTGTGTGCCTTTCAAGCCTACAAGGATAACCCATTTTCCAATACATATAATCCAGGCTGGAAGGATCACCCATACCTTTTCCTACAAGAATAACAGCAATGTACAGAATCCTCAGCAAGCTATATCACCTCAGCAGGCACCCCAGCAGATGCAGAGATATGTACCACCACACCCACCAGGTTTCAGTAGGCCACCACTATCAGCACCACCATTGCCAGTTCAACCTAGTGGAGAAATCTCAGAGCTGAAGAATATGATGTTGCAAATGCAGAAAAATATGGAGGCAATGCAGGGTCACAACAAGCACCTGGAGACCCAGATAGCTCAGATTGCACAATCAACTGCTCAAAGGCAACCAGGCCACCTTCCATCACAACCTACACCTCCAGTATCACAGGCATCACAGAATCTCCCGAGGGACCATGTCAATGCCATTACTTTGAGGAGTGGAACTGCTTATGAGGGCCCAAAAATGCCTACTGATGATGTTAATTCTGATGTTGTAGGTGGAGCTGAAAAGACCAGTGATGTGGTGATTGAAGATTTGGAGACAGTTGCAGCTAAGGAAACTGAAGCACCTAAGAAGAAGGTAGATGACACATTGATTGATACGATCCCGAGGTCACAGGTTAGGTTACCCTTTCCGAACAGGGTAACCAGGAGTAAGAATGATAATCATTTTAGTAAATTTGTAGATATTGTGAAGAATTTGCAGGTTACTGTTCCATTTACCGATTTGA
Source organism: Suaeda aralocaspica (assembly GCA_016808085.1). NCBI lineage: Eukaryota > Viridiplantae > Streptophyta > Magnoliopsida > Caryophyllales > Amaranthaceae > Suaeda > Suaeda aralocaspica. The sequence continues at coordinate 586,837 of PYUH01000327.1, read as the reverse complement.
TAACCCAAATTCCTACTTATACTAAATTTTTGAAAGATATTTTAAGCAGGAAACGTGAGTTGAATGTGGTGGAGACCGTAGCACTTACGGAGGAATGCAGTGCCATATTGCAAAACAAGTCACCATTGAAACTAAAGGACCCGGGAAGTTTTTCTATCCCTTGTAATATTGGCCGACTGTTCATTGATAAAGTTTTATGTGATTTAGGGGCTAGTGTTAGTGTTATGCCTTTATCTATGTGTAAGAAACTTCATATGGGTGCTTTAAAGGTTACTAACATCACTTTACAGATGGCAGATAGGACAGTGAAATACCCTAAAGGTATTTTAGAGGATGTCCCGGTGAGAGTCGGGAAATTTTTTATTCCTGTTGATTTTGTTGTGTTAGATATGGATGAGGATGCTCATATCCCAATTATACTTGGTAGACCTTTCTTACACACTGCAGGTGCTGTTATTGATGTAAAAAATGGAAATTTGACTCTTTCTGTAGGGGATGATAAAGTCACCTTTAATCTTAATGCTGCATTGAAAAATCCTATAATAGAACAATCATGTCATGCAATTTATACTCTTAATGAAATTGTTCTTAATGACTTGCCTCGGTCCCCTAAAAAGGATCTTCTGGAGGCTCTTGTGTGTTTGGATACTGTTGCAGGTGACGAAGATGGTGTTACTAACAAGCTATGTCAGGATCAAAAGAAAAGGAAATCCCGTCCCAAGAAACGTCGGAAACCTCGAAAACAATCTTCTCATGCTTGTAATATGAATACGAAAAATGATGAGGTTTTTAACAAGGAACGTGAAGCATTTGAGCAACCAATAATTCCTAATTGCTTTGATTATTTAACTAAATGTGGTTCACGTTCACTCTTCGATCCTCCATGAGCTATGAGGTAACATGGTCAAGCTAATGACCTTAAACAAGCGCTTTGCGGGAGGCAACCCGTAGTTAGTTTAGTTTTTTGTAGCTTTTTCTTTTTTATTTTCTTTGTTTAGTAGGGACTCTAGCTCTTTTCTTAGTATTGGTAAGGGGAGAGTGAGGTACTAATGAATTCTTCAAGTGTTTCGGTGTGATTACAGGTGAAATTTAGGAGAAAAGAAGAAAAAAGGACGAAAAAAAGCTCAAAATAGCCATTCGCCCGGACCACCCGGGCGAACAGCACTACGCCGGGCGAAAAGCCTTCGTCCCGGGCGCGTAACCCATTTTTCCACACTTAGTTTTTTTTCAAAAATCCCAAAAGAGCCATTCGCCCGGACCCTCCGGGCGAGCAACCCTCCTCCGGGCGCGCTGCCTTCGGGCCAGGCGTGTGGCAGTTCATCCGTTTTTTTTATTTATTTTTTTTATTTTTTTCTTTTCTTTTCTTTCCTCCTTTTCCACGCCTTTCTTCTTCTTCTTCTTTCTTCCTTCTTCCTTCTCTCAGCTCTCATTTTCTTTTCTTCACTTTCTCTCTCTACAAATTCCTCCATATTTTCTCTAACTTCTCTCTACTATATCTCACTCATTACTCACCCAAATTCACTCAAATTTTCACCAAAATCAATCTTTTTCCATCCTCTCTTAGATCCCCACAAAAATTTTCACTTACAACCACTTTCATCTCACACCCACTAATTACTACTCAATAATCTTCCATGGCACCAAAAAGGCAACGGGTCGGAGAAAGCTCAAGAGGCGAACCACGAGGGCTAGGACGTGATCCTACATATGGGTTAGTTTCTTTTGGTTCCCAAGAGAAAAAGGTAAGGTTCGAAAAACTCAAATTAAGGCATGTGACCCCCACCCGTTTCATTGATCATCAACTATTGCATGCTTTAGGTATTCACAATAAAAATGAGGAATTATTTCGATCTATGGGTATGCATAGTTTCTTTGGTATGGATGGCTCGACTTATCCTGACATAACATATGAGTTTATGTCAAGTTTTGAAATTGACAGGCCTAACCCCAAGGCACCTGTTAGAGGTGTCAGCTTTAGAATGTTTAATGTCGATCGTTATGAAGCGATCGAAGATTTTGGGGCAATATTTGGTTTGGCCAGTTGGGGGCGTGCTAGACCCCCAAAGGGCTTTGATGATGTAGCTTGGTGGAATTCTTTCAGAGGTGTGCATCTGACCAACTGGCAGCATGCAAAGGCTTATTTAATTACCAGCCTTCTGCTAGGATCACTCACTGTTTTCTTGCAGGAACGGTATTTGGTCGGTTTGAACAACATGAAGTTCATACCAGAGAGATGTGGTGCCTAGGAAGGCACTTAGTTAAAACTTCATTTCCTTATCGTCTTCATCTTCCCCATCTATTTGCTATGCATCTCCATACCCAATGTAAGACTTATACTGGTACCGATCGATTTGGTGAGCCTACCATTAACAATATTGTTTTTGGTGGCCTTCTGACTTTTGTTGGCAGGTACTATAAGGCGAACTTTGAGTATGGGAGGACCCCGGCTGTGGGGTCCCGCTACTTGGATGCCGCCTACCTCAGCCAATGTGATTGGCTAGATTTGTGTGGTGGGGGGGTGTATCAGATGGTACATAGGACCATCTAAGGGAGTTTCTGTTACCCTCCCTGATACTTCACTGACCGGATGCCGCCTGATCAGCAATCCTATCTTATACCTCTGGATGGTCGTCTTGCAGGTTCTTCTGCAGGTACTTCAGGACATGTTGGGCCGAGCCAACCCCAACAGTTCGTGCCCCAGCCACCACCCCAGCAGCCCCCACAACAACCACCTACAGACCCTGCCCCGTGGCAGGCGCAGATGAACCAGCTGCAGAACCAGTTTAACAACTTCCTGATCCAGCAGCAGCAGTTCATGGATCGGTTTGCCACTTTTGAGTAGGATCATCGTCTTGCTATGTACCCGATCTACGACCACTACATCTGTACCGGCGTAGTACCCTCCGCTGGCCCCCACCTGTCATGGTATCACTTCAACCCTGGAGAAGGGACCAGTGGAGCAGGAGGAGCAGGTGGTGATGATGATGATAATGATGATGATAATGGTAGTGCCAGTGAGGACACTGACACTTTCCTCCAGTCTGACTGAGAGGAGTCCCTTACTTCCTTCAGCATGAGGACATTGCTGAGTCCGGCTTGGGGGAGGTAACTTTATTGCTTTCTTAGTTTAGTTTTTACTGCTTTCTAGTGTAGTTTTATTGCTTTATTAGGATAGTCATATGGTTTGTACTACTTGTTAGAAGTAGGAGTTTACATATGACCAAAAAAATGTACTGCTTTCATAGTTTAGATTTCTTTTTGCTTTTGTTGGTTAGCTTTAGTTGATTGATTGATTGATTGGTTTGATGGAACTTTGTGAATGGTGACTTCCCTGTGCCCCGCATTTTTATTTAAAAATGTTTTTGATTGATTTGGGCATGTGATGAGTTTTGCTTTGGGAATTGCCAACTTGGACTTGAACTTGACTTAGCTTGAAACGATTTCTAATCTTGCCATTATAACCATGTGTAGAGTAGAGGCTTGAACTGTGTTAACGGGAGGATTTGAGCCGCATACATTTTTCTATGCTTATTTTCTTTCATGTGTGCTTAGTTCCTGGTGCTTGTATGATCCATGTTTTGGCTTTTGACTCTAGTAGCTTGGCTTTGATATGTTACATGCTGCGAATGATAAAAGACATTCATTTCTTTTAGGAGCTTTCGAATTTTAGGCATTCCTTCACAAAATTTCCCTTGGTCCTTATTTTGAGCTTTTACCCTTCATTTGCATTTTAGCCACATTACAACCCTATTTGGCCTTGTTCTAATCATTTGATATATGCCCAAGCTTGGCTTGGGGGAGTTGAGGAGTTGTTTTGTTGTTGTGTTGCAATTGATTGGAGGTTTTGGAGGATTGGAAAATTGTGAAAAGGTTGTTATTAGAGTTTAATAATAGATCTCACATTAAGGCTCTGCATAACAATGTCTAGGCTAGTTTAATGAAGAATTAAAATGTTATACATCTTTTATTTGGCCTAGATATGTATGTGTGATGATTTTGTCCTTAACATGTCATTAAGAGTCGTGAGTCTAAGTTGAAAAAATTTTGAAAGTTGAAAGAAAAAAAAAAAACAAATAAAAATTGAAAAAAAAAGAGAAATTGAAAAGATGTTGAAAAAGAAAAGACTTGTGATATTTGTAGCAGTTGAAATGTAAGTTTTAATGGTGTGATGTGATCCCATGTGAATTGATTTGATGTTGGAGTTGATGTTGGAGATGTTGATTTTGATTTTTAATTGCTACATGCGTATAGCCCGCATTTTCCACCACATTATCCCAAATTCTATCCTACCCATCACCCTAGCCACGTTACAAGCTCATAAAGACCTTTTTGATCATCGTGTGCATATTTTTAGTTTTTGTGAACTGAGTCAATTGCCAAAGCTAGGGAGTATTACTTGCATTTCGAGTCGACATTCGTACTAGGATTGAGTGACTACCTTTAAACACTTGCATGAGGTGTGAGATGTGGGTTTGGGTTCTCAAACTTTGCATTCAAACACTTGTTGCATTTGCATTTTTTTCGGGATTAAGGGTGAGCTTCATTATCTATGCTCAATTTTATGTATGGAGTGACACCGAGTGAGTTACTCTAGTCATCGACTTCTATTTCTTACATGGCTGGCTTATTGATTTTGTTTTGAGTGGATGGCGGTCAAGGGATTTTGATGGGTTGGTTGAGGATCTTGCATACTCGGAATTGCTTGAGTTAGTCTTGTTTGGCAAAGTTAAAGGGGTGAAGTCATTGTTTGCTTAGTTGTTTGCTTGAGGACAAGCAAAGGTTTGGCTTGGGGGAGTTTGATAAATTGATATTTTATATGCATTTTACCCCCGATCCCGGTTGATTCTTAGCTCTAATACGGCTCTTTTGAGCCATTTCTACTAACTTTTGCTATTTCGAGTGTTTGTTGTGCTTTTTATTAGATTTAACAGGAATCGATGATTTATCGTTGTTTTCCGAGCCTTTTGAAGCACTTGAAGAAGTTAGTGAAGAGTTGAAGTCATTTGGGAAGCTAAACCGAAGACTAGAAGTGTTAAAACGAAGAATTAAAGAGGAAATTAAGGAAGAACGAGCGAAAACCGAGAAACAAAGCAAAATAGGCTACCCGCCCGGGTCGAGGCTGTGCGCCCGGGTGAGGGCTGCACGCCCGGACCCTTCGGGCGGGTGGCTCTGAAGGCCCAAATCACGCGTTTTTCCCTTGTTTAGCCTAAGTACTTAAGTGTTGTTGCTCCTAATTAGTGAATTACGCCTTTTTAGACTTTGGAATCCTAGTTTACTCTAAAATTCTCTCAAAGTGTAAAACTCTATTCAATCATTCAATCAATAATATTTAGGTTCTATTTTATTCTCAATTCTCTCAAAGTGGTTCTTAGTTATGTTTATTTTTATTTTCAATTTATGTTCTTAGTTTTAATAGTTTTATGTTTAGATTTAATTTCTTAATTATTGTTAGTTTTGTTTAGTTTAATCATGTTTAGTATTTTAATTACTTTTATTGTTTTAGTTTCTGTTTCTTTAATTATGAGTGAGTAGTTCCTTTTCTAGGACTAGGAGATCCATGGATTAATTGGTGATGTTTTGCTTATAAATATTAGTTTAACCATTAATGTGCTTGAATTCTTATTGTCAATTACTATTGCTTTCAATTAAATGCTGGCCAGGTTTAGTTGTTAGTTTGATATTGTTGAAATCGATGCCGAGAGGTAAGATTACCACAATTAGATCATAAGGACAATAGGCAAAACGAGTCTAAGTGAGCGAGAGCCATTAGAGGAGTTTTGAAGGGGACTAGATTCGAGAGAATTAGTGGACCTTAATTCAAGGAAATTGATAATATAATTAATTATTTGTGTGCAAATTCACTGGTTAATCTGTGGTGAACCGATGTCCTAGGTTTAGTTATTAATTAATTCTCATAATCAATTTAGCTCTAATTCTAGTTAATTTCTTAGTCACAATCGTCACTCAAAGGCCCTTTACACGGTTTAGACTTTTTAGAACTAATAGGTTTAATTGCTTCCTAGTGGATTCGATCCCTACTTCTCTAGCTATATTAGTTAGAGTGGTTAGGTTTATTTTTTATAGGTGTGCGATAGCCTCATCATATGTATTTAGGAATAGGACCATTCGAAAACTCTTTTCATCTTGGAATGCAGTACATATGAGACATAAAATGGTACAAACCTTTCTTCTGTTCTGTTCTATTTTCTCCTTGTGGTTTTTTCCACTCAGCCACTCCCTGACTTAGTCACTCACTCACACCCACACTCAGTTGGTCCCTCCCTCACTCACTCAAACACTCACACACTATCACAGTCAGCCACAATCTCACAAACTCACTTACAGTCCCTCAACCTCAGTCCCTCACTCACACACACACACTCAGCTAGTCCCTTACTCAAACACTCACACACACGCTTTGGACGGTCATGTTTTGGCCTATATCAAACTTTCACAACTTGAAAAAAACCTTAAATGACTATTTTTGCATTGAAGTTTCAATGTTACATTAGTTTTCTTACTTATTTGAGACTGATTTTTCCCGCGGCATTCAGATGTCCTTTTGTGGAGTCTTAGTTATACAAGGGGTGATGATTGTTTTGGGTTTGTACTTTGTAGTGCATACTTTGATTACTTTCATCCACATTAAAGAGATGATGATTATGGTTTTTCATTTTCTGTATTAAAATGTGTTATTTTTCATATAATTGTAAAATTTGCCATTTACATTAGTCTTTTGTATGCAGGAGGATGCTGTACTTGTGGGCCCTGAAGAAGGGAAAGTTAAGCCTTCTGTTGCAATCATCAAGGTAAGCAAACATTGCTTCGGGCATTAAAATATGTATGAATAATATCTCTTTGAGCTCCGAATTCAAATTAGTATTGCCTTGGAAATGCCTAATTACCTTTCCGAAATCTCTGACGATGAACTTGCTAGATTTATTATTTTGCAATGCATGTTGGATCTGCTTTATTTGTGAACTCCTCTTCATCTATACTTAGCCATCTAGAGTTTACATTTAAATTCCATTGTGCTGCCTTTTGCGTTTTGGTTGACGTGCGAACATAATGCCTGCATACATTCATTTTAACGTGAAAAGGGCTTTGGTTATGATTAATTATTAACTAAAAAATTAAAAACGAAATTAAATTGAGAATTGACTCAAATTGACTAAAACCTATGGCAAACGGCTCACCATGAACAATTAACAAATTCATAAAACATAAACCATTCAGCTCCACAAAATTTATTAAATTAGGGCACACTAATTCTCTCGAACTTAGACCCCCTCAAAACTCTTCTACCGGCTCTCGCTCGCATAGACTCGTTTTGCCTATTATTCAGTGTTCTTATTGTGGTAATCTTACCTCTCGACCTCGATTTCGACAATTACCAAACTTACAACTAAATCTGCGCGCAATTTAATTGCAATCGATAGAAATCAATAATGGGAATCTAATTACTAATTAGGAACTAATCGATTGGTATTAAACTAGTCTATTAATGAGTTCATGGATCCCCTAAACCCTAGAAAAGAAATTACTCACTCATAATTATAAAAAATAAAACAATAAACACAGTTATATTCATGATCATAAACAAATAAGAACAATAGTTAACTAAATAAACAATCATACACTGATTAAGAAACTAAAACTAATTATTATGAACTAATAAAACTAACAAACATGAATTAAAAATAATTGACAAAGAAAGAGAAAATAAATTACCAAGCTTGAATGGAAAAGAAACTTAAATTGAATCGAAAATTCTTCAACAAAATAAACTAATCTAACCTAATCTAGAGAGAGAAAGTAATTAAGAGAGCTAATTAGGATATCAAAACTGGAAAAACTAATAATGAAAAGTATCCCTCGTGCTCGTAGGAAATCGTGCCTTAAATACAAGCCTAATGGGCTTTTTAATAATTAATTACCCAAAAAGTGGATCTCCCAGCAAAATGGCTTCATAGATGTCACTTGCGCCCACGTAGAACAAGTTTTATGCGCCCGCATCATGAGACAGAAGCTCTCATAATTTGAGGGTCATTTTGTAATCGCTATAACTATTGATTCAGGATATTCCACGAGGCGTATGACCTACCGTTGGAAAGATCTTTGAGTCTAATTTCCGACAAAACAAGAATCAGATCGATAAAATGTATAGATTATGAGATATGATCAAAATAGTGGACAGTGGTCAAAATCTTCACTTCTAAACTTTTTAATTCTTCACTTTTACTTCTAATATTTCTCCAACTTGTCATGTAAGACATCAAATTTTTTCCAATGAGTTGTAAAATGTCTCTAATCATTCTCCAAATTCTCATAAGTGATCTTTATCTCTCAAGTGCCGAAATTAGGTAGTAAAATCAACCGAAAATTGGTCGTTTCCTACAAAACTTTACAAAACACACAAAGCACTAAAAGAACACTATTAGCATGAAACTTGGCTCAAATGAGCCTGGTTAGTCCATAGATCATTACGGAATTGGATATAAAAATAATATAAATAATAGACACATCAAACTCCCCCAAGCCAAACCTTTGCTCGTCCCTGTGGGGGCCCCGAATTTTAGGGTCCCTAAGTTTTTGGTCACCTTTCCCAAACCGTCCATAGGTCAAGTTAGTCCTAAAAAATTGGCTTAAGGAAAGGTGAAATGGACTTTTTTAGAAGTATTTTGCAAGAAAACAGGAGCGCAGGAATTTCAGTCGCGCTAGCATGGTAGCGTGACAGAGTTTGTCACGCTAACTTTGCAGCGCTACAAAGTTTGTCACGCTGCAAGTGTAGTGCGGCAAGCTTTGTGACGATGCGACGTTAGCGTGACAAAGTCTGTCGCGCTATGCTATTTTGTTTTTTTTTTTTTTAATTATTTTTTTTGAGTGAGATAATAATATACGAATACGGACGATGCTAGTAACGAGTCGCCAATGAGTTTTAGGAATCAAACTCATAAACCATGTATTTAGATTGATTACGAATGGGACACGAATACGGGACGATAATCGAAATTGCACGAATAACCCTTTCGATCCCATGGGGATGACTCCAAGTTATGATCTTACGAACCAACGGTTGGATTCGGGGGTGAAGGTACTAATATGGCGGAGTGCGTCATATTAGCCCGTAGGCAGCCATTACTAGTTTTCTCTCAATTATACACAAATTATATAAAGAACCACAAAATAATAATTTACAACCTAACACAAAATTACTATTATTAAGGTGAAATCACATAAAGCCTAATAATTTAGTCAAATCGTCGTTAAGATTAATTCAAGGTTCCTAGCATGATACAATTTGTCCAAAAATTATCTTAGTTTAATGTGATAAATTAATTCAAATTAAGCCCTTTAACAAAAACAAAATGATAAAAGCGGTAAATGATTCGGAAAACCAACAACAACAAATCCACAAGTTTGATTTTTAGGGCTCTCAGGAAACGTACCACTTCCCGTATGAAGATTGGAGTCGTCNAACCACTTCTCGTATGAAGATTGGAGTCGTCGAGTGTTAATTTGGGCACAGTCGAATTATTGTTTCAATATTATCAAAATTTGTAGCAATAAATAGCAAATAAATAATAAATAATTATTATAAAAAATAAGGTTGTTTAAAAGCAATAATCGGATTAATCAAGTATGAGGGAGAGAATAAGTAAAAAAGTTGTTGAGAAATGAAGGAAATGAAGGTTTTTATAACAGCGTGGGAACCCTAATCGCGCTGGGCTGCTAGCGTGGTACGCCGAATCGCATTGGCCCAGTAGCGCAGGAAACCCTACAACGCTACTACGGTAGCGCTGCTAACTTAGTCACGCTGAGCTGTCAACGTGACTAAATTAAGCACGCTACGGTTTTTTTTTGAAAGATCTTTTTTATTTTATTTTATTTAAAATAATGAAAGAGGCATTGGGATAAAAAGGTCCGTTAAATAAGAATGGAAATTTTATAATATCCGAGATTTATTTTTATGCCCAAGTATACTCGATTATCCAATCTTCTAGAGAAATGAGTTTTTTAATCATCATAGAGTCCTGCCGCGGGACAGGGGGACTAAATTAGGTGTCTACAGTTAGCCCCCACTTTGATTGAGTCTGAGTAAGACGACAATCAAAGTATGCTCGAATCGTTTTTCGAGGCTTTCATATCCAGAGCCATGAGCTCCTCATTAACCAATGGGCGTAGCAAATTTTAGAAAGCAATGGCTCTCGAAACTGAAATCGAAAATAGATTTTAATAAATTCGCTTATTTATCAAAATATTTAACACTTAGCAAATAAATTAGTATTTTGAATAAATTTGCTTTTTACTGGAATTTTTAGAAAAAGGTAATAAATTTGCTTATTTATTACTATTTCGAGTAAATTCGCTTAAAAATGTAATAAATTCGTTTACTTATTATTGTTTTGAGTAAATTCACTCATTTACTGAAATTATTGGAAAAAAATGTAATAGATTCTCTTATTTATTACTATTTTGAGTAAATTCGCTTATTTACTGAAATTATTGAAAAAATGTAATAAATTCGCTTATTTATTACTATTTTGAGTAAATTCGCTTATTTACCGAAATTATTGAAAAAATGTAATAAATTCGCTTATTGATTACTATTTTGAGTAAATTCTCTTATTTACTGAAATTATTGAAAAATTTAATTCGTTTATTTAGAACTGTTTTGAGTAAATTCGCTTATTTACTGAAATTATTGAAAAAATGTAATAAATTCGTTTATTTATTACTATTTTGAGTAAATTCGCTTATTTACTGAAATTATTGGAAAAAAATGTAATAAATTCGCTTATTTATTACTATTTTGAGTAAATTCGCTTATTTACTGAAAATATTGACAAAAGCTCACAAGGTGGTCATGAGATAACACCTTATCCTAATGTAATCCACTTTTGGAACATTTGGAATAAAGCATGAGAAAAGGATCATCATCAAAATCAAGTCCAAAGCAAAACAATACAGCAAAACACAACGACCTGCGCCAGCCGTGTAGCGATGTTGCAGCAACCACGCTGAAGAGGCAGCGCGGCAAGTTCTGCGGTGCTGAGCTTATTAGCGCGACTCCTTTACTCACGCCCTTAGGTCAGCGTGCTACTATTTGTTGTGCTGTGGTTGTTACTTGATTGACAAATGTTGATGTTGAAATTATGCTGTGCAGGTAGCGAGGTTGGTTTATTAGCGCTTGGGGCGTAGCGCGGTTGGGTTGGTCATGCTGCACTGGTAGCGTGTTCAGCGGAGCGACGCTGAAGCTGCAGTGCTGGAACTTCAAACGCGCTGTGAGGTTTTTTTTTTTTTTTTTTTTTTTTTTAGAACTTTTGAGAACTATGGGATAAATTTGTGCTTACATTAGAGGATTGATTGCTATAATTTATTCAATTTGTAGCCATAAGAATGTTAAGCTTATGACAATTTATATTTGCTCTTAGTTTTATCAAACATGTGTTTTCAGGCAAATGATTGTCCTTATGATGTTAAAATGAAGTATAATGCTCCATGAATCATTTGAGAATTGTTCTAGACTTTCATTACTCATGTCATGACCCATGTATTTTGACATTTTAAAGAGTAGTAGGCTCTTAATTAGAGAGTGTAGTTGATTAGTCTTAATCAAAACTAGAAAAATACTTCTTGATTAGTTTTAATTATAAGGGCAATGAGCTCTCAATTAATGATCAAAAGTGAAAAAAAATGCTCTTGATTATTTTATCTATAAGAGTAATGGGCTCTAGAAAAAAAATGCTCTTGATTAAATTATTTTATTTATAATCAAAAGTGAGAAAAATGTTCTTAATTTAATAAAGAAGAGTAATGGGCTCTTAATTAATAATCAAAAGTGAAAATGCTCTTGATTAATTTATTTTATGTATAAGAGTAACGTGCTCTTTAATTAATAAAGAAGAGCAATGGGATTTTAATTAATAATCAAAAGTGAAAAAAAATGCTCTTGATTAATTTTTTTATAAGAGTAACGTGCTCTTAATTTAATTAATAATCAAAAGTGAAAATGCTCTTGAAAATTTTACTTTATTTATAAGAGTAGCGTGCCCTTAAATTTAATAAAGAAGATCAATGGACTCTTAATTAATAATCAAAAATGGAAATGCTCTTAATATTTATGAAGCAACGTGCTCCAAGAATAAGAAATCAATTATCCCATTATTTAGTATGATAAAAGTAAAAACGCTCTTAATTTTACCTCAAATGACATAGCGCAAGAAAATTAGTAGCGCTGCTGCTGTAGCGTGACAAACTTTGTTGCGTTGCGCTATGGAGCGCTGCATAATTTGTTGCGCTTGTTAAGTAGCGCTGAAAATGTTGTGACACTCCTCATTTACCGCTACAAAGTCTGTGATGCTACGCTTTTTTAATTTTCTGGCCTTTTATTTTTGACATATAAGTAATGAGCTATATTTTGAGACCGAGGGTCCGAGTAGGGGAAAATGGCAATATTTTGTGGAGGGTTATCCGACTTACTCCCAAAAAATAATCGCCAAAATGAAGTTTCAAGTGAGACAACTTCCATGTTTTTTTTTTTTTTTTATAATGGCCAANTGTTTTTTTTTTTTTCATAAGGGGCAACAGGCAAATGTCATAAGCTTAATGAGACTTTGAAGCAAATGTCAGAAGCCCCCGGGGTGTATAAGGTGGTGTAAGTACAGAGACTTGTAGCAACAAGAAAACTCATAAATATGTATGCAAAGCTAGCTAGAAGAGTATGTACAAGTTAGTTATATGCTCAAATTAGCTACAAATAAGCACGGGGAAAAACAAACCCAAAAATATGCACCAAATGAACATGGAGGTGCCATAGCATGAGTTAGTAGGAAGCAAGGGATGGGGTGTCTCAACTTCCTAAATCGATTTTTTTTTTTTTTGAAAACATGATTATTTTTTTGTACGAGGAAGAAAGAATAGTAGAAGTTAAGGATCCAAAATTGATTACAGTTGTTGTATAATATGCTTGACAACGATTACGATTCAAAGGGGAATGATTATAGCTTGCTCATTTGTTCTTAGATTATGAGCCATCATCTTATACTTTCGTGATTGTCTTGTTTGAGAAGTTTGTTTCAAATTCAACTATTGGCTATTAGTAATGTGAATCTCTTTAGAGAAATAAGAAATCAATATTATAAATGCTTGTTCAAGTTTTGAAGTGTTGAATATGATAATGCTTGAAGTAGACGAGTTGCCAAGTTTATGAAGACCAAAACTAGAAGAGATAGGAAAGATTTTGGTGATGAGAGGATGATATGGAGTCAAAGTGATGCTTCATGCTGCCATGGATAGGCATAAGATAGGTATAAAAATTCATTCTTTAAGAGAAAATGAAGAAATTGGATGATTTTGCGGAATAAAAAGGAATGAGTAAAGGAAGTATGTGAGTGTTTGAGTTAAAAGATGACACTACAAGAGTTGATGATGATGAGCATGAGAAAGGAAAGAAGCTTGATGAAGAAGAGTATGTGTGAAAAAAGGAAAGAAGGATGATATGTGTAGAAGAACATGACTTGCTTTATGTGACATTAAGGCAATTTTCTTTTAAAGACAGTTGTGCGTCCTAAATTAAAACAGTATCCAAGACCTTAGGTGAGTCTTGTGTTCAAAGGACCTTTTTTTTTTTTGGCCCTTAAAATTTTACTCATGTTACATGTCCTTAAGATGTAGGACTATTAAGACCGCACCTTATGAAAGGTTGCATACGTATCCAATTCGAGTTGGAATCAGGACTTACGTAGCTCTTGCTTCTAAGTTATTGATGTGTTAAAGGTAAAGACACAAGTTTTTTGCAATTTTGTTACACCTCAAGGAGGGCTTTTTCAAGGTTGTATCGTGGCTAAGCTTAGGGTGTAAGAAAGAAATGGAAAAGAAGGCTCAAATACCCATAATTAACCCAAACTATGCTACAAACTTGTTCTTAGACTTGAGCAACTCTATTACTTAAAACTTTACTTGTTGACAACTTTTCATGCATTTCCATTTGTTTGCATTGAAAATCAGAGCTGCTTTAACATTATATATTTGCTTTATGAAGTTGCTTTTTAATTTATGTCCTCGTAGGATTCCCATCCCCAGGCTAAGTTTGATGTAGGTTAAAAGAAACAAGCTATGTGTTTAGGCACAAACGGGCTACCAAGAAAGTGGATCGTAATGTAGGTTATTCAATATAAGGGAGACATTTTTAGGGTTTCAAAGGTGCCTCTTATGTTGGTGTATTGCATCTTTAAATAAACACTAAGTGGACTTGGAGTGAGCCCCCAATTTTTTAGACTTAAATTGAGCTCAATCGAACTTTTAGGCTCGTGATGACTTGGCCCATGGTTAATAAAGTAAAGTTTGTTACCCAAAAGATAATTTATTTGAACCACTTTGCTTTAATAACTTAATTAGGAATTGACACATTTAATTTAAAGGATGTAGAATATAGAGTAAGTTGTTCAAGATGTGGATGCGTCAGATTGAAGATGCATTTGATATGAACAACGTAGTCTATATTACGCCAATTATGCTTTAACTTGTTCTTGATTGCCATGTTGATTAAATCAACTTGATGAGTTCATTCACTTGTAATTGTTTAAGCAAGACATGATGAGTTGAGAGAGAATGTACGATTTGAAGATGAAATGAATTTCATTTTATTGATAGTTGAGATTAGTACATAGATGATACTTTGTAGCATAAGTCTCAAACTCTACCATGAAAGGAGAAGAAAAGAAAAGAGAGAAATTAAACTAGGAAAGTGAATGGATTTCTAGTTTTGGTCCAAATCATGTTTCTTATATGTATGCGTCTACATCGTCTTGAATAATGTTCTTCGGATTTTCTTGAGCTTACATTTGAAGAATTTTAAATAATGACCATAATTGATTGAAACTTCATTATATTTCAGTCCAAACTATAGACCTTAGGTCTATTGATCATAGATTCTAAATCAAACATTTAGGAGTAGGTTGAACCATGGGCTCATAATTGAAACACTTAGAATGAGGCGTTTGATGCAAAGGTGGGATGGAGTGTTTAGAAAAAAGTAGTAATATAGCACATATTATCACTTTCTAATGCAAACAAATTTTCTTTTGTTTACATTAGGCATTTTTTCATCATTTGTATGCCAATAATATGTAGCAACCCTTGCAATTTCATATATAATGATTGCACTTACAAGAATTGTCCATTCAGTAGTGTTAATAGATAATATTGAAAAAAACCAAATTGGTTCTTATTGAACCATAACGGGCTCTAAAATAACTTAAACCCTTTTAGTTGAGGTTAATTATGATTTATTGTGTATGAGAGTAATTTCAAATAAATACTATATCATCAAAACTATTCAAATACATGACTTTTTAGCGCAAAAAAAAAGTTCTAGCGCTAGCTTTGTAGCGTGACAAAAGAAGTAGCGCTAGCAAGGTAGCGTTATTAAACTTTGTCGCTAACAGTTGTAGCACAATTAGAAGATTGCGCTGTTTGTGTAGCGTTGTAGAGTTAGTTACGCTGCAAGTTTCTATTGATTTTTGCTAAGTTATCATTAAATTTGTATTTAATGGGTTTGGATTCATGTCCATGTTGCCCATATATACGTTATTTTGGCCTAAATTGGCCTATTATTAGACCGAACTTTTGAAAGATTGGTGATGAGGTTATTTGTATGTGAGTCATTAAAAACATTGATCAAAATCGTGCATTGTCAAGCAATTAGTAATTTTTAGATTATCATTATTGAATCCTTACAAAGAGATGATGAGGGAAGACAAAAAAGATAGAAAAAAATNTCAAAAAAAAAAAATAGAAGAAAAATAGAATAAAAAAGAAACGACACTCAACAATTAGAGTTATAACAATCAAGGTTAATTGATGGGAAGCTCATTAATTTAAATATCATAATTAACCTTGATGGATTTATTTTTTGAGTTTTTTTTTTTTTTTTTTTTTTTTAATTTATTCCTTTACTCACGCCCTTAGGTCAGCGTGCTACTATTTGTTGTGCTGTGGTTGTTACTTGATTGACAAATGTTGATGTTGAAATTATGCTGTGCAGGTAGCGAGGTTGGTTTATTAGCGCTGTGGCGTAGCGCGGTTGGGTTGGTCATGCTGCACTGGTAGCGTGTTCAGCGGAGCGACGCTGAAGCTGCAGTGCTGGAACTTCAAACGCGCTGTGAGGTTTTTTTTTTTTTTTTTTTTTTTTTAGAACTTTTGAGAACTAGGGAAAATTTGTGCTTACATTAGAGGATTGATTGCTATAATTTTCAATTTGTAGCCATAAGAATGTTAAGCTTATGACAATTATTTTTGCTCTTAGTTTTATCAAACATGTGTTTTCAGGCAAATGATTGTCCTTATGATGTTAAAATGAAGTATAATGCTCCATGAATCATTTGAGAATTGTTCTAGACTTTCATTACTCATGTCATGACCCATGTTATTTTGACATTTTAAAGAGTAGTAGGCTCTTAATTAGAGAGTGTAGTTGATTAGTTTTAATCAAAACTAGAAAATACTTCTTGATTAGTTTTAATTATAAGGGCAATGAGCTCTCAATTAATGATCAAAGTGAAAAAAAAAGCTCTTTATTTTTATCTATAAGAGTAATGGGCTCTAGAAAAAAAATGCTCTTGATTAAATTATTTATTTATAATCAAAAGTGAGAAAAATGTTCTTAATTTAATAAAGAAGAGTAATGGGCTCTTAATTAATAATCAAAAGTGAAAATGCTCTTGATTAATTTATTTATGGTAAGAGTAACGTGCTCTTTATTAATAAAGAAGAGCAATGGGATTTTAATTAATAATCAAAAGTGAAAAAAAATGCTCTTGATTAATTTTTTTATAAGAGTAACGTGCTCTTAATTAATTAATAATCAAAAGTGAAAATGCTCTTGAAAATTTTACTTTATTTATAAGAGTAGCGTGCCCTTAATTTAATAAAGAAGATCAATGGACTCTTAATTAATAATCAAAAATGGAAATGCTCTAATATTATGAGCAACGTGCTCCAAGAATAAGAAATCAATTATCCCATTATTTAGTATGATAAAAGTAAAAACGCTTTAATTTTACCTCAAATGACATAGCGCAGAAAATTAGTAGCGCTGCTGCTTAGCGTGACAAACTTTGTTGCGTTGCGCTATGGAGCGCTGCATAATTTGTTGCGCTTGTTAAGTAGCGCTGAAAATGTTTGTACACTCCTCATTTACCGCTACAAAGTCTGTGATGCTACGCTTTTTTAATCTTGGCCTTTTATTTTTGACATATAATAATGAGCTATATTTTGAGACCGAGGGTCCGAGTAGGGGAAAATGGCAATATTTTTGTGGGGTTATCCGACTTACTCCCAAAAAATAATCGCCAAAATGAAGTTTCAAGTGAGACAACTTCCATGTTTTTTTTTTTTTGTTTTTTTTTTTTCATAAGGGGCAACAGGCAAATGTCATAAGCTTAATGAGACTTTGAAGCAAATGTCAGAAGCCCCCGGGGTGTATAAGGTGGTGTAAGTACAGAGACTTGTAGCAACAGAAAACTCATAAATATGTATGCAAAGCTAGCTAGAAGAGTATGTACAAGTTAGTTATATGCTCAAATTAGCTACAAATAAGCACGGGGAAAACAACCAAAAATATGCACAAATGAACATGGGAGTGCCATAGCATGAGTTAGTAGGAAGCAAGGGATGGGGTGTCTCAACTTTCCCTAATCGATTTTTTTTTTTTTTGAAAAAAACATGATTATTTTTTTGTACGAGGAGAATGAGGAAGAAAGAAATAGTAGGTTAAGGATCCAAAATTGATTACAGTTGTTGTATAATGTGCTTGACAGCGATTACGATTCAAAGGGGAATGATTATAGCTTGCTCATTTGTTCTTAGATATGAGCCATCATCTTATACTTTCGTGATTGTCTTGTTTGAGAAGTTTGTTTCAAATTCAACTATTGGCTATTAGTAAGTGAATCTCTTTAGACAAATAAGAAATCAATATTATAAATGCTTGTTCAAGTTTTGAAGTGTTGAATATGATAATGCTTGAAGTAGACGAGTTGCCAAGTTTATGAAGACCAAAACTAGAAGAGATAGGAAAGATTTTGGTGATGAGAGGATGATATGGAGTCAAAGTGATGCTTCATGCTGCCATGGATAGGCATAAATAGGTATAAAAATTCATTCTTTAAGAGAAAATGAAGAAAATTGGATGATTTTGCGGAATAAAAGGAATGAGTAAAGGAAGTATGTGAGTGTTTGAGTTAAAAGATGACACTACAGGAGTTGATGATGATGAGCATCAGAAAGGAAAGAAGCTTGATGAAGAGAGTGATGTGTGAAAAGGAAAGAAGGATGATATGTGTAGAAGAACATGACTTGCTTTATGTGACATTAAGGCAATTTTCTTTTAAAGACAGTTGTGCGTCCTAAATTAAAACAGTATCCAAGACCTTAGGTGAGTCTTGTGTTCAAAGGACCTTTTTTTTTTTTTCATGGGCCCTTAAAATTTTACTCATGTTACATGTCCTTAAGATGTAGGACTATTAAGACCGCACCTTATGAAAGGTTGCATACGTATCCAATTCGAGTTGGAATCAGGACTTACGTAGCTCTTGCTTCTAAGTTATTGATGTGTTAAAGGTAAAGACACAAGTTTTTTGCAATTTTGTTACACTCAAGGAGGGCTTTTTCAAGGTTGTATCGTGGCTAAGCTTAGGGTGTAAGAGAAATGGAAAAGAAGGCTCAAATACCCATAATTAACCCAAACTATGCGCAAACTTGTTCTTAGACTTGAGCAACTCTATTACTTAAAACTTACTTGTTGACAACTTTTCATGCATTTCCATTTGTTTGCATTGAAAATCAGAGCTGCTTTAACATTAATATTTGCTTTATGAAGTTGCTTTTTAATTTATGTCCTCGTAGGATTCCATCCCCAGGCTAAGTTTGATGTAGGTTAAAAGAAACAAGCTATGTGTTTAGGCACAAACGGGCTACCAAGAAAGTGGATCGTAATGTAGGTTTTCAATATAAGGGAGACATTTTTTGGGTTTCAAAGGTGCCTCTATGTTGGTGTATTGCATCTTTAAATAACACTAAGTGGACTTGGAGTGAGCCCAATTTTTTAGACTTAAATTGAGCTCAATCGAACTTTTAGGCTCGTGATGACTTGGCCCATGGTTAATAAAGTAAAGTTTGTTACCCAAAAGATAATTTATTTGAACCACTTTGCTTTAATAACTTAATTAGGAATTGACACATTTAATTTAAAGGATGTAGAATATAGAGTAAGTTGTTCAAGATGTGGATGCGTCAGATTGAAGATGCATTTGATATAACAACGTAGTCTATATTACGCCAATTATGCTTTAACTTGTTCTTGATTGCCATGTTGATTAAATCAACTTGATGAGTTCATTCACTTGTAATTGTTTAACAAGCATGATGAGTTGAGAGAATGTACGATTTGAAGATGAAATGAATTCATTTTATTGATAGTTGAGATTAGTACATAGATGATACTTGTAGCTAAGTCTCAACTCTACCATAACAAAATAAACAAGAGTAGAAAGAGAAGGATTAAACTAGGAAAGTGAATGGATTTCTAGTTTTGGTCCAAATCATGTTCTTATATGTATGCGTCTACATCGTCTTGAATAATGTTCTTCGATTTTCTTGACTTACATTTGAAGAATTTTAAATAATGACCATAATTGATTGAAACTTCATTATATTCAGTCCAAACTATAGACCTTAGGTCTATTGATCAATAGATTCTAAATCAAACATTTAGGAGTAGGTTGAACCATGGGCTCATAATTGAAACACTTAGAATGAGGCGTTTGATGCAAAGGTGGGATGGAGTGTTTAGAAAAAAGTAGTAATATAGCACATATTATCACTTTCTAATGCAAACAAATTTTCTTTTGTTTACATTAGGCATTTTTTCATCATTTGTATGCCAATAATATGTAGCAACCCTTGCAATTTCATATATAATGATTGCACTTACAAGAATTGTCCATTCAGTAGTGTTAATAGATAATATTGAAAAAAACCAAATTGGTTCTTATTGAACCATAACGGGCTCTAAAATAACTTAAACCCTTTTAGTTGAGGTTAATTATGATTTATTGTGTATGAGAGTAATTTCAAATAAATACTATATCATCAAAACTATTCAAATACATGACTTTTTAGCGCAAAAAAAAAGTTCTAGCGCTAGCTTTGTAGCGTGACAAAAGAAGTAGCGCTAGCAAGGTAGCGTTATTAAACTTTGTCGCTAACAGTGTAGCACAATTAGAAGAGTTGCGCTGTTTGTGTAGCGTTGTAGAGTTAGTTACGCTGCAAGTTTCTATTGATTTTTGCTAAGTTATCATTAAATTTGTATTTAATGGGTTTGGATTCATGTCCATGTTGCCCATATATACGTTATTTAGGCCTAAATTGGCCTATTATGACCGAACTTTTGAAAGATTGGTGATGAGGTTATTTGTATGTGAGCATTAAAAACATTGATCAAAATCGTGCATTGTCAAGCAATTAGTAATTTTTAGATTATCATTATTGAATCCTTACAAAGAGATGATGAGGGAAGTCAAAAAAAAAAAATAGAAGAAAATAGAATAAAAAAGAAACGACACTCAACAATTAGAGTTATAACATCAAGGTTAATTATGGAAGCTCATTAATTTAAATATCATAATTAACCTTGATGGATTTATTTTTTGAGTTTTTTTTTTTTTTTTTTTTTTTAAATTATTCTAAGTATTTGATTTTTTGAAAATATACAAGGGAAAGTGAGATAGTTAGATTTATTAGAATTTGGAATTAAACTAATAAAATTCTAAATGAAAGGAATTAATTAGTAAATTTCCAAAAGATTCGAATTATATTAAAAAATCTCAAAAAGTTAAAGTATTTTTGAAATCGTTAATATTAT